>VZTV01097926.1:0-19750 GCA_013400875.1 Anhinga rufa | reverse complement strand
TTATAGCAAAAATTTCCTTCTGTCAAATATTTATGAAATTATGAGTTAAAATCCCTGTTTTAATGTTGAGATTGATTTTTTCAACTCAGGAATTGCCTCTTAATTAAAAAAGATTATCTGTATTCTCAAGTGCCCTTTTCTGTTTTTTTGATCTTTAATATCAGAGAAAAGATGATAGAATCTAAAAACCTGAGTGCTGCACTATAAAGACTGTCAAATGATCTTATTTAATTTCCTCCCTTATCATTTAGGAAGAGGAATTCCACTTTATAATAAAGTATTTCTGTTTATAGGTAAGCCATACATTTCAATATATTCACTAAGTCTTGAAGGATATCCAGGAAACTCATTAAAAGCCATGACCTCGAGTAAACTCTGTTTAGCCTGAAGATTCCTGAAATAATGTAGTGCTTTTCAGAGCTTGTAGTATGACTGCAGGATATTAAATACTTTTTAAAAAAATATTTTCCTACCAAAGTAGTTCTACATGAAATTCACCTCTGTTTTTACTCCAGATACTTTTAATTCACTAACAAAGTAGATAAAATGAGGCTGTAGAGAATATGAAGGACACCGTTGTTCATATTTGGCTGAAAATCATCATTTTATGTATGCAATGACTACCATTTACACACTTGTGAAGTCAGCAACATATAAAAGAACAATATGATGAAAAGGAAAGGTTTAAGAAGGCAGTCAGATCTGGGGGAGCTAAAGGGACTGTTTCTAGGTGAATTTACACAATAGGGTTGAAGAACTGAGAAGTCAGATGTTGTCTGCTCCAAAAAACTGATCCAGCAAAACCCACAAGGTAGCTGTTCTATATAGAGTCACCCCATGCACTATTCTGTAGAGCCCTGCAGCAAGTACCCTAAATCTCTTTACTTTAGCTGTTTGACACATAAAACATTTATTTAAAATAATGGGTTTTCAAGCTAACAGTTCTCTTATGGATTTTTCTATTTTTTTAAGAAATACAGTTGGAAATTGAGAGAAATTATTCCTATGCTAATTGATAAGAACTAGTTTGTTTCCATAATCCATTATAAAAATCTATGGTTCTATGCAGTCACTCCGCTATGATGCTAAATCACTGTGTTTCTGGCTGTGAGAGTAGTGTGACTGAAGTAGTTTTAAAGAATAGCAAAGAGCAGGTGGTAAATAATTCAGATCTGGATAATAGAGAGATTTTCTCCTCTTATTCTGATGTTGCTTGTTTTCCTATCTTTCTGGCTGTTTTCTTTAAGAAACTCAGTGTTAAGGTCTCCTCTAAAAATAGAATAGAACAGGCATAGCAAATTTATCTCACTGAGATGTACCAAGTACATCATGTTTGGACCCTCCCTTCCTTCCCATATAAAAGCTTTTTCTTTGTCATAAAAAATATGTTTGATTTTCCCAGGAATCAACAAACTTTTCGGTATAGATTTATGCTGAAATGATCATGAACAAAAATATTCTGATCTCAGAAATTAGATATCTCCATTAGAAAAATTTGTGGCTTTGTTATCAGCCATGCAAGTGATGTCTCCACAGTAAAGGACAAAACCTCAAGATTTAGTAGGATTTCTTGCAGTGACTGAAGGACAATGTCATGGTGAGATGTACAGAGAATCAGCATGATGCTCACTATAAGTATTTAAAAATCTTCTGGATTTTACTTTTTAATACAGAATTCCCCAGTCCTATTTAAGAAATGTGCTGTTAGTTTTGGAGACTCTGAAAAGTTTTGTGTATTCTACCATTTATTTTCTGTGTTTAAAATTTCAGATGCCTAATTTCAGCAACTGGTTATTTTACAGACTTAACAAAACCATATTACTGTTTGACGCCTGTGATGAAAACTAGTTCTCTTAAACAGCAGCAGAAATAACAGAAACTTTACACTGAAAAATCCTTAGTGTCAAACATTTTTAAACTTTTGAGATAATTTACATATTTATAGGCAGTTTCATATTTCATGCCTATATTTACTGACTCTACATTTATGGACAGTTATTAAGTGCCACAGTGCAAGGCACTGAAACAGCTGATTGATAACACGGCTGAATGACTCTCTGATAGAAAGTACCATGCATTTTGTTATGCATATCCTCAAGGATACTTGTGAGAGAAGATAAGGAATCTTAAAATTGTTTCTATGTCAAGAAGAGGGGGAGGGTAAGAAAGATCTATTTTATTTTATAACGCCACAATATTATCACTGTAAAAATTCTTGCAGAGGAGATTATATTTATCGTGCCCCCCATTTTTTTTCTTAATGTAACTTTGATAATTTCTATTTAGATACTCCTGATGAACATATCTGACAGAAATATTCCATACATTATCAGACATAATACATAATTTTCTATGCTAAGTTGAACATGTTTAAGCTCCCTCATTTTTTAATTTTTCAGAAGAAGAAAGTAGTATGGACCTTCATAGTCTATCCAAGAAAAGAATGTGACGGACCACACATTGCTTTTGATTGTTATGGTGATGACAGATCTTCAAGGTAATGCTGAAAGCAGCTCCACTCTCCTCTCTCAAGTAAGAAGTCTCTGGATGTCGTTAGCATTACTGAATATATTCAGAGTTTATGATCATAGAGTAAAAAATTTAAAATGTAACTAATATTAAGAATGCTTTTCCTAGGCCTGGCTCTGCTTCCTCAAGTCAAGTTGCTCCTCACTTACTTTAGCTCTGTAAAAAGGCTGTGTGGTCCGGATATAACTGGCTGCTGAAGAAGCCAAATCCTTGCACTTTTGGCAATTCACAGGAGTCTCAGTGAAGGCTTAACTTTATTATTAATGAATAGTCTTCAGAAAATTAATTTAAAACTGTAAAAACATATAACTGAATTAATAATACAACCACCTTTTATCCTTTTATGAATTTCTGATAATAAGCATCTCATAGATTACTATTGTTGTTAATCATTACTTTTTCAGACCTATTTAAGATAAACCCTTTGTTCTTTGTGCAACTTGCATTGACTTATGCCTCCCATTTTATTCCAGAAGATTTTAACATGCTAGGACGATGTGGCAATTTTCTACGGCAATTTTTATTACCAGAATTTGCATATCCTTTTTTACTGAACTGTGAAATCAGCATTACAATTTCAAGTAAGCTACAGTTTCCAGACATTAAAAAGAATTATGAGGCCTAGATAAGATCAGGCATCAGTTCACCTTTCTTGGATCTCCCTATATTACTTTCATCATAGCGCTGCCTGAAACTAGGTTCTTGGAGAGCAATGGTCTTACATAAAATTATTCTAAAAATACAGCCTTCTACTGCTTGGCATCAGAGGAGTATAGGAACATTAATACGATATGAGATGAAGCAGTACAGAACACACTGCACAGCTGATGGCAGAAAGACTTCAAAACAAGATACAGCAGATTTTTTATGTAGCAAATGGGAAGGGTTACTGAAGACAGTTGTTTTACGTGACTGTTTAAAAATCATGTGAAACTGCATTGTGTAGAGAACTAACTCTTTAAACTCTTCCTAGATCCTCGGATCTAGGATCAAGAAGCATTTTCCTCACATATCAGACTAGCAAAGATCTGTGGGTTGTTGTGATGTGTTTGTTTAGCTGGTTTCCCTATTTATGACAACTATCTTTCACAAAAGGGCTTTGGAAGCTGACAGTCTTTCTCTGTAAACATCCAGGCAGACCTCCAATGACAGTAAAGGTCTTATTTTTGTTAGAGGGTATGCAGATTTTCTGTGGCTTGTGTTATGTTTGGGTTTGTAATTGCCTTTGTATTCTTCCTTCTGGATAATACTCATTCTAAAATTGGCAGACTGATGTGATGAGACACTCCAATCACATTTTTCTACTACAAATGTTTTTTTGACACCTTTTTAGAATATTAGGCAGACAACCTGTAGCTTAGACTTAAACTAAATTCTAAGATCTAAATATTCCTATTGCAAAATTGTATCTTCAGCAAGATTTTATAGATAATAGATACTTCTTGTTTTTCCTGCATGGATGACTGAATGATTTCAGAACATTCCTTAAACTTCGGGTGAGTTCTGCTCTTATTATGAAAGTTTCCTGACTAGATGCTTGCTTTGAACAGGAAGCATCTGTTTTATCATAGAATTATGGAATAATTCAAGTTGAAAGGGACAGAAGGGAGTCCCCTAGTCCAACTTTCTGCTTAAACCTCAGGCCAGGGTGCACATGGCTTTATTCTGTTTGATCTCAAAAGCCTCTGAGGGTGGATGGGGAGTGCATAAACTCCGTTCCAGTGCTGGAGCGTCCTAATGACTGTGGTGGGTTACTGTAGCTGGCTGCCAGGTGCCCACCCAGCCACTCTCTCACTCCTCTTCCTCATTGAGACAGGGGAGAAAATAAGATGGAAAAAGCTCATGGTTAAAGATAAATTCAGGAAGTTTGCTTACCAATTACCTTCACAGGCAAAACAGACTCAACCTGGGGAAAATAAGTTTACTGCCAATTAAAATAGATTTAGATAGTGAGAAACAAAGGAAAAATAAAACAGTGCTTTCTCCCACTCCCCCCATTTTTCCAGGCTCAACTTCACTCATTCATTCCAAAGTCCTCACCTCCTGCCATGACTGGTGCAGCTGGATGGGGAATAGGGGTTGCGGTCAATACATAACAGCTCCGCTGAGGCTCCTTCCTCCTCACACTTCTCTCCTGCTCCTGAGTGGGTCCTCCTGATGGGCTTCAGTCCTGCAGGATAACCCTGATTCAGCATAGGTTTTCCATATTTCCATTTTCCACAGTTCCTTCAGGGAAATATATACATGCTTTTGGTAGATTTTCTTCCATATACTGCTGTGAAATACCTGCTCCACTGTGGTCTCTTCCATGAGCTTCAGAGCAATTCCTGCTCCAGTGCTAGGAGCACCTCCTCCATCCCCTTTTTTCTGACCTTGGTGTTTGCAGGATTTTTTTCTCACACTTTTTTTCTCTCAATCCTCTCTGCTCTGCAGCATTTTGCCTTTTTTTAAGTACATTTTCCCAGAGGCACCTCTGTCTTGGCCGAGGGGCTCAGCCATGCCCTGTGGTGGGTCCGTTTGAGCCAGCTGGAACTGGCTGGAACTGCCTGTGTCTGGCATGCGGCCACCCTGCCTTCCCCCGACGGAGGACGTGCTGCAGCCCCGCCGCTAACAAAACCTGGACACATAAACCCAGTACAATAGCAAGGATGATGTGCTCACGAGATTCAGAAAAGAATAGAGCAAGTGACCATTGAAGCCTGTGGGGTTCTTTAACCTCCAGCCATGGGGCGGGAACAGTGCGTGTCCAGAAAATCAGCTACTGGGGGACTGGCATGAGCAAGATGAGTGAGGGGCTCAACACTGGTGGCTGAAGCAGGACCATGGAACACAGCCCAGGTGCCAGGTGCTGGCTGCTAGGGGGGCTGAGTGCCTGTATCCTCCCCAACCAAATGTGTGGGGGGTGCGCATGTATAGTCACTCACGAACCTTTACGTAGACCAGCTGGAAAGTAGTGGAGCCTTGGGTCCATGCCAGAGTATCAGGCAGGCATGGGGTCCATGTTGGTATCCAGGGGACCCACAAGCATGGCATGTCTGTGGGACAAGCGGAGTGTGTGAGTGCTCTGTGTGTGCAGCAAACACCAAGCTGGACCAGACAGTGAGTAGGGGACCTGTGGGTGAGTAAAGGGGCCAGGATGTGGACAGGGGCACTGGGCAGACAGAAGTGCTGTGCTAGTACTGAGGGAATTCACAAATGTGCATCTGCTTGTGAACCTGGAGAGCGTCGTCATATGTGTGCCTGCACTGGTGACCTCCTGCCTCCGCCAGACCCAGAAAGGGAGGGACCTTGCCCATCTGTGCTTGTGTTTTACGTGAGTCCTTTATGTAGATGCTGTTCAAGGCAGCTCCTTATCTACAGCAGTCTGTGTGTCAGCTGTGCCAATGTCCTGCATGTGTGTGTCTATGTGTGTCTCTACAGTAAGTGCTGAGCTTTGCTACTGGGTGTACCAGCAAACAGGAAAGTAGCAGTCACATCCCAGCTGGGCTCCAGCAGCCAGGCAGGAGGGAGGCCCAGAACTGCTGTAGGAGGAGGCTGCTCTTAACATCTTTATTTCAAATCACTACTTAAATCCTTGCTAAATCTGAGTCTATAAGTAAATCTTATAATTTTTTTTTATTATTTTTCTTGTGGAAATAATGAGCATAGCATGCTTCTAACAACACACTCAGAAGGAGAAAGAATAGTAACAATACATAACAAATGTAGGTCAACACCTATATAGATTTAAAATACCTTATCCTCTTTTTAGCCCAATACACTGTCTCCTTAATAGCAATAGCTTCCTCTTATTAAGGGGTTTTGAATAGTTAAGTTCAGCTGAATGTAATTAACTTCCAGCTGGCACTGCTTATCTGAGTTGCATTGAATAGTGATGAGTTCTTCAGGAAAAAAAAAAAAAGAAAAAACAAAACTACCTTATTTTCACGTTGTTTATTGTCAGTGTTTTCTGCCTGTTTCCTCTTGACTTGCCTACTTATTATAATAAGAGGAATTTTAATAGTGCTCAGGACAATTTGAATATGTTGAGTCTTAATAGTAGCATGCTGCTTGGTTTTGACAGCAAAGCTTAGTAAGTTTTTGTGTATTCACTGTTTTAGGTTTCTTTCTAGCTTTTTTTTTTTTCCTTCTCTCAGTGATGTGAAACTCGGTAATACCCCTAAGATTTCTTATTACTGGTTGCCTCACAGGTAAAGGTTTCAAGGTGAAATGTAACTAGTTTTTGTTGGATAACAGTAGAGTATCAGTAGACACAGATCTGTCAGACAGTTCTGAGATTAAAGAAATTGTTCATTGTAGAGCGCTGTCTGTGGCGTCCTAGTGTACCTTTCACAGGTTCATGAAGTTCTTGTGAGCATGATTCACTTTCATTTACTTTAAGAATTCTGACATAATGGTAAATAATTCTTTCACTAAAGGAACATTGTATGAATTCTTGATATACCTGCAGGCACACTGCTGCATTTTTTATCTTTTTTTCTCAGTCACATTTATCTGTTGTTTTATCCACTAAGTTATTGGTATATCTGTTCTGCTATTGACTTTCAGAAACTCTGCTTTCTTTTGGTTTTTCTACTTTCCATCTCTAATTCTACCTTTCAGGTTTAATCCTTATCTACTAAGGGGAAATTCCCAAGTATCAAGTTATTTTAATTCTCTAAGTCTCGGTCTACAAAATCCTTGTTTTATCTCCCTTTTGAATGACTTGAATGTACTATTAGAACACTAAAACAAATAAAAGAAATTCTACCTATGGAATTGAATTCTGCCTGGACTTTCCTTATTCTTTTTGTAGTCCTAGTTTTTATTCTTTCAACTCTCCTGGCCTTTATGTTCTGTTTGTTGTTATCCCTCACATCTCAGTTGCTGTTTGGAAATGGTTGTGGTATAGATTAGGAGAATATTTGCTAGATCAGCTTCAAAGCTTGTATAAAAGAAATACTAAGAAATACTACATTTTCACTATTCACTGAATTTTCTTTCCAATGTGAAGTACTGTGTGAAAAGCTGAGAGTTAGTTTTAATTACAGTGTTTTTAAGTAGACAGATTAGATTTCTTCCTGGATAATCATAGTCACAAAAAAAACCCCAAGAGGTAAAGCTTAGACTTTAAATAAACAAAGCTGTATTTTTCTTCATCTTTTTTTTTTATACTAAATACATCTATACACTCCAAAAATACAGAATTAGGGAAAAAAATTATTAATCTTGTGAAGGGCAAGCTGGAAATCCTTGTTAGCAAGAATTTTGTCTGTTTAAGGCTTATGTATATCTGGTGGTGTGCTCTATGAACAGCCTGAAGCATACAGTATTGTTCTTCTGTCCTTTACTATCCTACCTACCATTTTTTTTTCTAGCATATGAAAAATAGTAGATCTAATTTTTAGGATATAGGATTTTGCATTTGAGTGAATGGATCTGTTCCAGAGTTGCATGCACTTCTCTGAAAGCAACTGTTAGAAAATTTACATCAAATACATGTATTGTACCTCTTTCCAATGGGACAGTGTTTACCCTCACTTTCAGTTTCTGCAGAAATGAATTCTGCAGGGAAAGTCCACCTCCTATAAAATTTTCCTCTTCAAAACTTGATCTGTTTTGTTAAAAGGTTTATATCTGTGGTGTTGTGTAACTACTGTGAGAGATCCTGTTTAACATCTTCGAAAGGAAAGAAATGACCTCTTAAGGTATCTAGAACAGACCTTAATATAAGCTATAAAACTTAACTTTTAATTGGATTTTCTCTTCAAGTGTTAGCCTTGAGCAAACAGATAGGGTATCTGACACCAGCAATAATCTGTGTTGTTGTAACTAAATTTTTTCTAGGGAAACATTAATTTCTAGATATATTACCTATAAATATATTTTAATATAATATGAATCCAGAATCAGGCCTCTACCTTCAAGTTTACAACTATATGAAGCAAGAAGGATCTACTCTGGCATTTTCTTCCTTCCACTTTAGAATAAAAAAGTCTGTAATAGCTATCCTATTATAAATTATCAGATTATGGTTTCTGAGAAGTTTAAAGTGCTTATGTACACTTTGGGGTCTGTTTGCTTATTATAGAAATTGTTGAGAGAGTATTTGCTCTCTAATACTTCATCCACATTCCTTTTTATGAAAGAAACAAAGCAAAGGTCAGAGCATTTACAGATTTCAGTTATTTAATTGAAAACAGTATCTGGTGCTTCTTTAACATTGCAAACAAAACAAGGACTTGGTAACATATTGTAGAATGCATTCAAATATATCTGAAATACAATAGTCAAGTTGTCTCACTCCCTTCATGCTACAACAGAACAGATTGTGGCACTCTGTGAGGAGTCCCTGCATTGAAAAAGTGTAAAGAGAAGAACTATAATGCAAACACTCGGTTCACTACTGGCATGTAACCAAAGCCCAATATGTTTAGAAGTAATTTCTTCCCCCTATGCTGAAGCCCATCCTCCTATCCTTTTTCCTGGTCAGTGTGGACAAAAGCAGCGACCTATCTAATAATCCAGTCAATAACCAAGGCATCATCTTCAACTTTGATCTTTCTTTACTGAAACTTTGTTTGAATATTGCCTCTCTTTTTCTGTAACCTCAGTAACACACAGTTTTGTCATGTAACCTTGCACAGAGAAGCATCCAGGCTCTCAAGCAGTTTATATTTGGAATCATGAAACATTATTTTCCCTAACCCTGAAAAAAAGATTGTGTCCTTAATGCAGCTATCCAGAATACTGCATCTAATATCGCTCTCCTAATGTATCACTTACATATTCTCTTAAACATCCCTATGATCATTTTCTGTCTTACTGACCAGTATTGTTAGCCTGGTACTGTCATGAGTGCCTGCATCCACCTCCTGACTTGTTTTGTGAATTCTCTTGGGAAAGAAACATTTTGTTATGTCTTTAAATAGCGTGTATTCAACAGGTCCCACATCCATGCTTACAACTCTTCAGTGTTACAGTAAGAAAAATAATTAAAGTATTCCTCAATAGCCACAGCATAGTTACTTGGCTCTAAACCAAGTGTGGACTACACAGATTACAAAGCTAAAGCAAATAAGAAAGTTCTTTGCTACCAGACACTATTAAAAGTCAAAGCAACTGATGTCTCCAGCTGGCACACATTTTTAATTATACTTTAGCAATATCTAATTGCAACTGAACTTGTTTATTTTTTTATGGTCAAAATCTTGTTTATGGGCAAAAAGAAAGCATACCATATGGATAGATAGAAATATCTATATAGATACATAAAGCAAAGAATATGTATAAAAAGCTGTATAGATACATAGCTATGTAAAACCAAGAAATTATTGATAGTATAATTAAAATCTTAACAATATAATTATTATTAGTCCAGATCTAAATGTTTCAGAAAAAGAAAGAATAATGCACGTTAAATTGCTATATGCACATATCTTCATTTCTACTCCTTCTCCTTCATGAAAGAGTTTGTGCATTCTTATTTCATAAATGACATATGAACCATTTTTGAGTCACCAGATGTAATTTTTTAAAAGATTTTATTTTTTGTTGAAATTAGTAGTTGTCAAGTTATCAAGTAAAATTGTCTCTTCTTTTTTAAGATTTTACTACAGTCTTCAGCCTATTTTTTGCTTTCTCTGAAATGTCCTAGTGTGTACAGTTTATATACACTCCTTTACAGCTAGTGGACATTGAAAAAACTGCTCCTAACTTTAAGAAGATTTTTAAAGATTAAACCTCAGAGGCCTAGTTCTTCTCTGTCTAATGTAGGAGTAATGTCAGGGCTATATTATTTTGTAGGACCACATGTTTGGCACATTCTGTCAACTGATATAATAATGGATTGCTGCTGATTTCCTGCATTGTATGACACTGCCAACTATTTATGGGCCAGCATAGTAACAGAGTACCTTTAGCAGGCTCCGCTGAGTACAGGGTTTCTAGCTGAAGGAGATTTCTGAAACTTTTCTGACCCTCTCACTATTCTAAGGACTCATCCCAATATGTTCTTTTATGGGCAAAAATTAAAAACCTAAGAAAAAAAGTGAAACCCAGAAATTTAGAATTTTTATTTGTACTGTATGAAAACTGCATTCAAGCCTAGCGCCAGGAAGGGGTTGGATATAGCCTTCTACTTCCCAGGCAGTGTGTACAGTCAATAACCTACATTAAGTCAGTCCCTAATTACTGGCTTATAGACACTAAATCTGTTGTACTCTTATTTCTACAAAGTAGGGTATTTCCTCCTGAAACAATCAATTTTATTGTCAGCAAAATAGAGAAATGTTTTTTACCTCAATATCCCAAAGGCAGTTAAGCATAACCCACTGATCTAGTACAAACCTAAAAAAAATTGTAAAATTTCAAAGTTCTTTCATATAGTGGTGTTCATTTTCCAGCCAGGCAAAATCAAAATATGTTAAAGATGGGATTATTGAAGCTTATCTTTTTCCTTTAAACCTTAAACAATATATACTGTTGTGGTTTTTTTTTTCTGTATATGTTTAAAGGGTGCATTCTTATTTACTTTCTCAATAGGGATGATGATAAATTTTTGTTTGTAGTTGCTTTAATATTTTTTCAGTTTATACTGGGATTGACAGTATGGGTTTTGCTAAAATGCTCTACTTTGGCTGTGCTTTCTAATGCTAGTCTCCAGAGGAATCCTGTATAACCAATTCTAGGCAGTCTTTTAGACAAAGGAAATCATACTGAGTAAATAGAATGCATAATTGTGCTCAGTGGATAAGAATTGAAGTGCATTCTTTTCTTTCTTCTTAAATTACTAATATTCCCTAGGAACCATCTTGTTGTGAATGAGATCCTGTTTGTCTTTTTCTTATCATTTGTCTTCATTCATTACAGCTGTTGTAATTACATAGCAAAAGGTTATGAGTTTGCATTTTTAGAATATTTTATCTATTGTGCAGAAAACGTCAGGGGTTATAATAACCCAAAGCTGATTAGGCTTTAAGGTGCGAAGATGTCAAATGACTATTGTCTACAGTACATGTACAGAGACAGTTAATCATCTCTCTAGGAAGAAAAAAAAAGAATATTGTAGGAGGGGTGAGAAAGGAAGCAATTTTGGAGAGATATTTGCTTATTGTTTTTGTCTTGCTTATCTGAGTGTTCTGATTGCCAGATGGATTCATAAACAGACTGAGGTTTTCATGGCACTTGCTGCATGTAATGATCAGCAAGCTTAGGCAGTTTACAGTAGTATAAAGTTAAATGGATTTATAAGATTGAACAGCCATTTGAAGAATTAGTGGTTGTTTAGTGATTTTTTTCTGGTTTAGGCATATAGGAAATTACAATGACAGTTATTGCTGAAATAGAAAGATACTATCAATTAGAAAAAAATAGAAAAACAATCAGGGAAAAATAAAAAACAACAAACAATCAAAAATAACACCTTTTGATTAAAAAAGGCAAATTTATTGTAATTATCCTGGGGATAAATAGCTTTTAATAATATTCTTCTTGTTATGTATGTCAAAAGGTATTCTTGTCAAACTATGAATTAAATTACTACTAAATAGTATTCATTAAAATCATCTGATATCTAGAAATTTGTTTCTGGATACTGTCAAAGCAAAGAAGGTGATCACAGATCTGTTATATAGGAAGGATTAGAGTTGCTGTTGTAATGAAAGATTTTCAGTTGTGATATTCTAAAACAAGTGCAGGCAATAGTTACCTTTTATGGACAAAAGTTTTTTTAGTGAGACAACAAAGATTATGTCTTGAAAAGGATTTATAGGCCACAGTCTACTTTCTAATAGCAAATTCCCTCCAGCAAGAAAGGGTTTTAAGCCTTATAGTTAGCTTCATATACTTAATCTTTAGTCTTGCATTTTTGCCATGGGTAACCTCTACTGATCACTATTTGAAACAGGAATACGGGAATACTTCTGGCGATTACACATTTGTTGTACTATAGTACAAGTTTTACCTTCATATTACCAATCTTATATCATCTTGTAACAACAAACATAAGGTCTAACCCAGTTCCAGTTATGTGCCCCATATTTTTTTCTTAACAATATTATTTTTCCTGTCTAGATTACATTCTTCCATTCAGGTTCTGTTTCACTGAATGAAGAAGAAAAGTTCTTATTCTACACGTAGCTTTGCTCCAAAGGAAAAAGCAGAGGGGGGCATTTACATCAGAGTTGCCTGAATGTCCTATATGATAAGATAATTCATAATGGCTACTTTTTCCTTTCTAATTGATACACAAGATCTGAAAAGAAGATATGAGATATGCATTTTACTGTCTAACCACACACAAATTTCTGAGGTTATAATTGAAGGTAAATGTTTGATCACCACTTGTTTTCTTTCAGTCTTTCAATATCACCAATATTATTTTTGTAGCTAATCTGTATTCCCTTAATTAAGCAATTAGCTAATAACAAGCAACTCATACAAAGAACTTCAGTCATAGCTGGAAGAATGCATCTCTTCCACTCACTTTCTCATGAAAAGTGAGAAAAAAGAAATGGAAGAAAAACTGAACTCTGCAACAACATATGCTTACTTAACCTGCAGGAGGATTTCAAATTATGATCCAAATTATGATTTATGTGTTCTGGCCACATTCCTGAATATCGCTGTTAACTTTTGTGGAAGTTTTATAGCTTTTCTGGAAGCATGATATGCTTCCTCATATATAGCACTCCACTTAAAATGTCTGCAGCCATGCAGAGGATAGCAAGTTATATATACCTGTCCTTCAGCTGATGGATAGACAGGATATAGCAGCAGCATTTGTCTAAGTCTGCAACTATACAGTGTGTTGTGAGCATGACTGCTACACTAGACATTAAGTTTAATTGCAGACCTGTATATCTCCTTACTTATGGCAGTTTTTATAAGGAGGTCCTGGCTATGTAAAGAGATATCTTATTGTCAGTGTTCTCTGAACATTTAATCTGCAGGCAGCAGAGCCTCAGTTCAGGAAAAAAAATACTTGGTAGCTTGCAATGACAGGTGAGACAAATTACTTTGATTTAAAAAAAAAAAAAGCAAATTATTTATTTTTTTAAGACTTATGCTGAAACCAAAATCACTGGCTGCACTGTGGAAAAAAAATGAGATTTCTCTTGCCCGAATCTAGATATTAGTGTCTAAGACTGTCATACTGATTTTCATGTAGTCAAGAAAGAGAAGTGAGCATTCACCACAGGCAATTCATCTTGCACTGATAGTTCAGATGGCTAAGTACTGTATCCAAAGTTAAGTCTGGATTCCCAAATACCATTCTTACATATGTGTTTGCAAGCTTCTTGTTAGATCCTTTAGCCATTATTAGCATATGAATAAAAAAGTAAGAAAAAAGAGAAAAAATATCACTACAGGAATGTACAGTTAGTTAGATTTAGCAACCATAAGACTCAATGGAAGATTTTTTGTTTTCCTCAGTCAGAACTACTTTCAGAATAATCAAGGTTAAAGAATTAAACTAATTTCACCAAAGGAACTGAGGTGTTAGAGATCAGTGACCTCACCAGCTAGACTCCATCCAACAACCCCTGAGACAGGGAACAGGAAAGGTCTAGGGGTGGTCTCCGGAGTCACCTGAGAGCTCAGATCGCTTGGCCAGTCCATGAGAGGCAGATCTGAGATCTCTCTGGAGATGGGCCAAGACCAGGTTGGGATGTTGGCCTGCATCTGGGCCTGGCTCAGCAGCACCCATGGCCAAGCACTCAGGTACAAGGCAGCGGGAGCTGTAGCTCAGGTGGGGCCAAGGCAAGAGCCTCAGCTGAAAGTGGCTCTCCTGGGCCAGGGGTCAGCCCTGTCCATGGCCACCCCACGGCATCTGAGAGCCTCTCCCCACATCACCAGATGTGCTTACCTGGTGCCTGGGTCCCAGCATCCAAACTCCCAGAAGTGGGGAGGGTGCTCACAGGGTCCTGCCACTGGGCATAAGAGGCTGAATGGAAGAAGAGAAATATTATGCTGAAATGCCATTTGGATTCTGCAGGATGGGGAGGGAGCACACTTACTCCTGAATTATCAAAGGAAGGACCATAAGGTCAGTTTTGTCCAGTAGGTGTTTTATAGGATTGCAAGACATTAATGAAAAATCTCAGAAAGACTCAGGGAAAATCCAAGTTTCAACTGAAGGATAGAAGTATGAAGTATGATTTTATTCAAGCCTCTTATGGTCCATTTTCAGGACACAGGTAACGAGTACTGGCGTTTCAATAAAATTTACTCTAATGCGGTGACAGGAAAATTAAAAGCTTTTCTGTATGAAATGAACAAAAGTGGTGGAAAGGTTGTTTGTTTGGGTTTTCTGTTTGGTTGGTTGGTTGGTTGGTTTTTTTTGTTTGTTTGTTTGTTTTTTAACACACAGCTGGTCTTCTGTGAAAATGTAGCTTTAATCAGAGTAAAGATGTGGATCATGTGGACTCCAAATTATAGGGTCTACTATGATGATGGTTGGATCATTTAATTTTAACTTTGCATCTTACAACTTTCTGTAATGATGGATCTTTAATAACTCACATACACAGTCCTAATTTTATGTTTCCTTATTATTATCTACCTTTAAGCTGGAAAGGCCAAAATATTTTAATATTTTTCTCTTGCAACTTCTCTTCCAATACTTTGCAATTTTTCCTGTATCTTGGGCTCTAAGGTCTTCTTTCCCTTTGTTTCGTGGAAATACTTGAAGTTTCAGACAATGATAATTTCATTCCTATCCCTTATCTTACTTCCTTTGGATGTACGTGGATATTTTAATACTTTCTTTTGCTGCAGGGCACAGCCCTTTGGAGGGGAAGTTTCTGAATAGTTAGGTAATGAAGTCCTTGATATGGTAACACTGTGAACTCCTGTTCTTTTCTTTTTCCTTAAAGAGTTTCATGTAGTATTCCTATTAACTTATTTTCTGTGATGGCCCTCTTTAATTCCAGCTATGATATTTTATCACAGCAGTATTGCTCCAGCCTGTTATACCAAAGCTATCCCCACAGTGATCTTTACCAGAGTCATGAAAGAGTTCAAATCTCTACTGACACAATGCTGTTTTTAAAAATTATTCTTGCTGCTGAGTGTGTGAAAAAGCAGATGTAAGCCAGTACGTGTCAAGATTTCTTCTAGTAATGTGTTATTCCAATTTCATGGTGAAGTAAAAATTTTTAATGTCTTAATTTACAAATGCACCATCACTACAATTTTGTCATTTTTCATTCTTAGAAAATAACTACTATTAGCTATTTAATGTGAGACAATTATGCTCAGCACTGGACAAGACTTTTTTTTTTTAAAAAAAGCACTTTTCAAGAAATACCAAATTAAAATCAGAGAGGCAACATGTACATGAGCATAGATGAAGCAGTAACAGAGTAACAGTAAAAGGTTACCATGTCCTGATGAATCTGAGGCAGTTATGGGCTATGAGTCAGAAATCTAACTGATGTAAATTGCTATAGTCCTATCAACTTCATTAGAAATGCACAGACCACCACTTATATGAGCTGTTGCTGGATGTACTGCAGTAGCTCTCTGTTTGTAGGTCTGTCCCTAAGCAAAAGGCTCTTTCCCTTCTCTTCTCACAGATGTCTGTGCTGTGGGGAATTTAGTCTAGTTGGGCAGAATTATCTGGTAAAATAATGGTAATTTCCTGGACTGGCTCCAAAAAACCAAACTCTCGTGCTGTTTTCCAGAAGCCAAGTTGCACATCTTGATTCAACAGGTAAGTGTTTTATCTACCTGCCCATGTGTAACATAGACTGCCCTGTCCCTTGCCTTGCACTTCACATTGTGCTGGTCATTGGTAATTGAGACACAAAGTTCCTTCAGTAAGACACTGGAATGAAACTCCATAATTTTCCTACTCTGAAACCAGGATCTGATTTACATTAATACTACACAAGTCCATGTGTGCTGTTCTAGTTTACATTCAGAACTGGATTTTCACTTGAATCGTTCTTAGACGTTGTGGTTGCACAGCCCTCCTGAACATTGTCATTCAATATTATTAGTAGCACTGTGTGCAGTCAGAAATATGAAATAAGACACAGATGTCTAAGTCAAGAAAGTAAAATTTCTTGCCATTCAAACAATTAGGCCACTGTTTGATGTAGGGCTGTTGCAGATGGTCTCTTATCTTTTGCCTATAAACATTTTTCTCCATTTTTTGTAAAAGGCAAAGGCCCAAATCTCTTACACTTCTACTTCAATAGTGGTGAAAAATGTTTTGTTGACTTTTCTGGATTTTCTGTAGGTGAATGCTTAATATATGCAAAACTCTGGCATTCTTATATTTCTCTTGAATGCTCTCTTTATTTGACTAATTTAAATAGAGTAATTTCTTTCACTGAAAATTACTTATGCCTTCCTGACTGAGAAATTCCTGTTAAACACTGGGCAAGCTTAAAATAAAAATAGTTTAATGTGGATAAAATTAAAAGGCAAGGTCTTGATTATAAATTCAGAAATACAGTTACAAAAGAAAAATTTAAAACAGCTTCAGGAAATTACTTTGCTAAACAATCTTTAGCTGTTTCTGTCTCTCATTCCTCTCCAAAAGCTCCCGTTCCTTCCCCTTCTCATCTGCCTTACTCCGGAGGTTTTCATAACACATCCTCTCTCTTTCTTTGTGTGGGACAGCTCCTCGTCCTCTTTCCTCTGCCTTTATTCTTACTTTCCTCCCTGATTCTTTTCCTTAAAGAAATTCAGACTTAGAATCTGTTTAAGTATGTTTGTGATAATGTCAGGGGGGTTTTATCTCTTCTGATCTTTGTAGCTGAGTATCCTCTTCCTTTTTACCCTCTGCTTGCTCACACCCAGTGACTGAATTTGTCTCTGATCTTTCTGGGGTTTTCTGAATTTATATTTCTATCCTTTCCCTTCATTATTATGTTCTTTTGAAGTTGGTGGCAGTTGTGCAGTTTAAAGCATTTTCAAGACTGTTACCACATTATGCAATAACACGTTATAATATGTACTTAGTGAACAAAGATCTCACTAGATTTAGAACTACTAGTTGCATATTTGCTGTATATTTTAAATATCTGACAACATATTGAACATATTTAGAAACTTTTCATCCCCATCATCTTTTCTGGGTTTTTGCTTGTGGGCATGCAGCCATATCTCTTAGCTTGGCCTCTTCCTTTATGTTGTGATGAGGATAAATAATAAATATGACTGCTTCTTCAAGACAGGTTATTCCAGTGTCCCAACTTGGTGTCAACAAGATGAATAGTGCTTGCTGATTTCACCTCTAAACATGACAAACCAATCACTTAAGAGGGAGTTTCTGAATGCTAGACTTTCATGAAGGATGCTGAGGTAGGTTTAAGTGCACAATGGTTTATTGTTGGGCTCTCTAGCTTATAGCACATACAGACTTCAACAGTGGGAGTTCCTTTTGGGAAAAAATATGGAAAAAAGGAAAGAGAGAAAGAGAAAAAGGAAAGGGAAAGCTGCCCTGTGGTCATCTGGAAAGAACAGTGATGGGGCTCTCTCCATTGCAACCAGTCATGATGGTTTGTCATCATGCTTTCTGCTAGTACTGTGTGATTTTCATCAGGATTGCCCCCATTGTGTCCCCCACCCTTGGTTGTTCTTGTTTTTGATGCTATTGGTGCCAACTGGAGCATGCAAACAGGGGCAAATGTTGCACTTTGGTTGTTAAGCATCTTTGCACATAAATTTTTAAACAATATTTGTCAAGTATTTACATGACTGTTATATTGTGTTTCCTTATCCTTGGTTTTCTCTAATATAAACTGCAAACTACAAAGCAAGAGCTAAAGAGCAGTGGCAAAGATGTGTAGTTCTCCTTCCATTGGTAGTAGCCCCCCATGAGAACCCACCAAAACAGCACTATCAGTGGTTTGCAGCTACTAGGCCATGAGAATGACAACATGATCGCAACAGCAGAATAGCAAAGGAAAATACTGCTAGAGAGTATCTGTAACATCCTGCCTCAGCAGCTTCAGGGAGAGGTTACAGAGCTGCAAATAACAAGCCCTTAGGTGGTTGGTTTGTTTTTAACATGAGATGTCATGGGACTGAACTGCTTCAGCATGAGAAAAAAGGAGGAAGGAATTGTTAAACAACAGGGGCTTGGACTGTGAACCCTGTGGAAAAAGTCTGGTTTGCTTCAGTTGTCTTTGTGTGTGTGTTATGGCACAGGCAGTTCCATAAACAGCTGATGTCAAGGATCTGTTGATATTAGAACACTTTAATCAGTCTAAAGTATTTCAATTTTCTTACTTATGTGCATGAGTTCTGAACCAACAGTAGTTTTGGAACCATTTAAATAAAAACACAGTTTAAGAAGAATAATACATATATATGTTTGCGACGGAATTACTTTTGTAGCTCAAAGATCTCTTAAAGAATAAAGTTTTAATATTAATGTAAATTATGTTTTGCTCTGCCAAAAATGAAAAGATTATTTCTAGCAGCTTTATCTTTTTTTTTTTTTTTTTTCTTGCAAAGGCTGTTTTTTCCCCACAAGCAAAAAAAAAACCAAAAAACCAACTTGGAGACACATGAGCAGAAGCATAACATGAAGAGAGACACTTTTTTTGCCAAGCAATTCATAGTAAAAATATTTTAAAATGTTTGGTACATGAGGATGATACAAATACTCTGCATCATAAGACTAAGTTAGGCATTGTGAGGGATTTGATTAGCACTTTTTGATGAAAAAAGATGTGCTGATAGGTGACAATATGCCTATGTGTAAAAAATGATAAATAGCATTCTAAAGCAATTTTCTTGAAGAAAATATCCTAGATGAATGATGTGTATGCAGAATGAGAGATGTAATTTCAAGGATCTTAGGAAAATTATGAACTCCCATCTGATGTCTTAATGTAAATGCATCCAATAAAACCCTGACTTTTTATAATGCTAAGCAGATTTCAAATGCATTTGAAGTTTGAAACACACTTTGATTAATTCTTTGGAGATGGAGTCTACCGAAAGTTATTTTGAAAGGGGGAAAATAAAGAAGCAACAACAAGTATTAAGTTCTTCAGTATCCAGGTTTATTTTTATCTCTTACAAGTGTGATCTTAGTCAGAGTCTTGTAGGCTTGGTTCCAGCACTGTAGGCAAAACTGTGTTCTCCATTTCACACTTAGCAAAGTAAGATTTCTAAAGAAAGGAAACTAGTTATATAGCTGTGGAACAAATATTCATGGTGTCAAACTGCTGTAGTCATTATAATCTAAAAAGAAGTTAAAACTATCTGGCACCTA
>VZTV01097922.1:0-53458 GCA_013400875.1 Anhinga rufa | reverse complement strand
TGGGGTGGTTTTATTTTTTTTTTAATTATTTATCCATTTATTTATTTAGCTGTGTAGTCTCTTAAGGCCATGTAAGGAAAATAGTATTGAAAAATAAATGGAACTTTGGCTTTTTCATCTGTTCCTGATCATGGTAATAAGACATTATAATGAAACATCCCTTTGCTTAGTGTAGTTTTGATTTCTCTTAGATTTTCTCACTATACATAAAGAGCTTAATATTTCCATCTTAGAGATTTCCCTGGAAGAAAATGGACAAGACTATTTAAAATAGGCTGGTTTACCCCTGAGGGAGAAAAGCATTGGCATGTGTTGTCTCTCCTGCAGGGAATTCTCTTCTCATTCTGAAATTTTTCAGTGTTAGTATTGCTTGTGGGGATTATTTGATATTAAAATTTCCCTGCTCGTATCTGTTCAAGGGCTATTTGAACATTCATTATTTTATTGTAAAGATAATTTAAGAAAATAAATACTTTCTGAGGATTCGTGTGCCTCTTCAACTTTTCCTTCAGAACTGTATTTTACAGGAATTAGAAAGACGTTTACATTTTGAAATTGCATGGTCATTTTTTTTTTTTAATACCAAATTTATTTTCTGAATAATAATAATGATTCCAGAGAAGAATCAGCTTCTTTGGTGTTTTGTCTTGATTTTGTTGAGGTTTTTTTGTTTTGCTTTTAACGGAGCTGAATTACCAGCCCTCCAGCATGGGAGCTGGATCTGGCTTCCCTTAGGACCGGCTTGCGGATGCCCTGGATCCCCTGATTTTGCTTTAGGAATACTAAATTCCCACTTGCCTCAATGTACCTGGTCTGAAAAGAAAGAATGAATCCAGCACCGCTGCTTTTGGGCAGAAGAGAAATTAATTGTATTCAACTGTTTACAAAGTGCATTAAATGCGCTTCTCTAGTATGAAGTGTAGTAATTATCTTAGTCGCCGTGTGACTGCTTCATTTCTGAGCTTTGCAGTAAGGAAGGGTGTGAAAGGCTTTCAGTATAAACCTTGACACTATTTCAGTGAATAAATAGCTAATAATTGCACAAGGCAATGGCGAGCCCCCTGTGTTGCCCTTGCAGTACTTGCTGTATAAACCTAAGTTTGCAGTTACTCCTGCAGTTAAAATTGAAATTGATTTTTTTAGAGAATTAGGTATTTTCTTTCTGTGTATTGCTTGGAGTGGTATGCTGCCGAAGGTCTCAATGGTCTCCAAATCCAACTAAAGATTTAAAATCAACTTAAGATTAAAATTTAATAATGTTGTTAGCTATTGTTAAATAGTTAATAGACCATATTAAAAACACATATTAAAAATAGAACATATTAAAAAAGTACAAATATTGCCTATAAATAATTATAAATTTTTATTAGCATTGTAATTAAGAGCATGCTGGCTGCAAATAATACCTCACCAAGTGCAAAGAAAATTACGAAAAGTAAGCAGATGACTGGTAGTGGACTTTTTTGTAATATTAAATAGATTTTCCTAATCAGCAGGGGCTTAAACACTATTTAGCAGGTGGGGATCTGAAGATAAATGTTGTAACAGAGATGTCTGTGTGTGTAATGCAACAGAGGCTTAAAGGAACAATATTATATCAGTGAAGGAAAGGTTTTTTGTTACCAGGAGAGTACGAAGATGAGCATGAGTCATTGTTTTATGCAGGGAAACAGGGAAGAATGTTGATTAACTCGTCAAGGTCCCTGAACCATTCTGCTCTACACCGCTTTTGGGGCTCAGCATAAGCTCACATGACAACTTTTAGCACATTTCTGTAATTTTCTTTAACTAAAACTTAACTGTGCTGCTGAATCCCATCGTATTCAAGTTTCATTTGTCTTTGCTAAGCTTCTTTATTTTTCTGTATTTATTTTTTCTCTAGCAACCATTCCAGGTTTTTAACAAGCTTTCATATTTTCACACTTCCATGTGGAAGCAGAGTGTTTAACCACCAGACATTAAACTTTCATGTGTCCTTTCCGATTCTCACCACGCTAATTAAGAAGATATTCTTCTGCAATTATCTCTCTCTTCATTATCTGTCTCATCATTTTCCGTGGCTTATGGGGACAGTCGTAGCAGCTCCCCCCGAATTAGCATGCTGCTCCAAGGGGAGGCTTGGGCTGCCTTGGCAGGAGCCGGGGATGTTGGAGGGGGACGAGAAGGCTCGTGTACAAGCAGCCATCCTGTTGAGCAGCCAGCGGAAGGGAGAGGGGTCACCAGAAGATGGAGAGGAGATGGCAGTCAAATTCATCCACATCTCTAGCTGCTCCTATATCTAAAAACGAATACTAAAATGCATTTGAAAGTTTAACAGTTGCTCCACATTCATTTTTTTCACCTACAAGGTTGCCATGAGAATTTCCTCAGGTATGAAATTCATCTTTTGGCTGTTGCAGCCGTGTATATTAAATTACTCACCAAATGGGTAGATAAACACAGAAATATGACCAAAGCTATTAGCCAGTTACAGAAACAACTTTGTTAGAAGGAAGCAGAGGCTGTATGTTGACTGATGAATTACCTGAAAGGGCTGGATTTGCAAATGTGGGGTTGATGTGAAGGAAGGTAAAGATACGTTTATGTGTTTGCAAAGCAACGGACTTTACAGATTATGTAAGTGAGTGAGCGTCTATAAAAAGATACCGTGAGCAAAACAAAGTTTGTCTTCAGCTCTCCTGAGCATTTACGAACCATCTGCAGAACCTTTCGAGAAGTGATGGACTGAATTACATCTGCAGGCTAGTCTTAAGCAGCCAATTTAAAAAATTTATAATTCTGACTAGCAATGAAACATCACGTTGATTGATGACATCATTAGGGGAAATAGGACTGAATATGGGCTATTGAGTATTTGCTTGCACGCATAAGCCCTCTTACAGTGTCTGTTATGCAGAGTGCTTGTTATACGGTGTTTTGACAATTAATGTTTTGAGATTTTTGAGATGATCCCATCTTATTTACATTTCATAGTAGTAAACATTATCTTTGTACAGCCACAGCTTCTATTCTTGTCATAGTTTGCTATAAAGTTCTTTTGATGTCATGGAACAGCAGCTCGGTGGCCTTTCCCTTTCATATTCATGCCGTTTGTGTATGCCTAAGAACTCTTGTCAGGTACCTTTGCATCGTGTAGAAAAAATAACGCTCTCACATGGACAAAATCAGTTATGTAGGAGTTTAGATCTAAACTTCATTACGTAGGAGAAAAGCAAATTCAGGGAGTGCTTATCTGGTGGAGGCTGGGGGATTAGACTGTAAATAAGAGGGCTCTTAACACACACAGATAACCCGGTGTCATTGTGCATTTGATCTCAATTACTTGGGCTGATGTAGAAATAAATATTTTAAATTTAAAGTAATGCAGATCTTAAAGGTAACAATAAAAACTCTGTGCTGTGCTTAGAAAGAAGAGAAAATTCCTGAGTGTTCTGTCAGGCTGTGCATGGCAGAGAATAACCTTGAAAATGGCACAGAAAGGGGAATTTACAATTTTATCAAACTGTATGTAGAATATTTTATTTTTTGAGTAAATCTGCTGGTTTTTTCCAACATTTTTTGTCTTCATGAAAGACCAGAAAAAGTGTGGATGCTATTACCATAGTCAGTCAACAGGTTTTTAGCAGATAGTCTGAGAAGGAGGGTGGACAAGCAGAGAAGTCGTTTATGGGATCGGAACATCTAGTAGCCATAGAAGCGGGTTTGACTTGTCATTACGATACTTTCACATGCCAGAAGGAAAGATTAAACTTTTTTTTGGCACTTTTTACTTTTTCCACGGTTTGAGAGAGAGACGTTTGGTACTGCTATTCTGTTTTTATGGAAGTTATTGGGTTTTGGCTTGGTTTGTTTTTTTAAGCATCACAGTATCTGAAAATACCACTCAGTGAAATTAAAACTTGGGGTTTAACTATGATGCTCAGTATAATGATTTTGAAGAGATTTCTTCCTTGAACAGAGTATTGACTTCCCAAATGCAAATCCTGATATTGTGTGATATTTTTAGGAGTGGTGTTTATACCTTCCAAAGCCTTTAATGCCTGAGCAATTTTTATATGAAGAATATGCTGCAAAATCTTCAGTGAAGATGGTGATAAAACCATGACATTGGAAATAGAAACTTTTAAAGATGTTTTTTGTTTTCTTGACGGAATTTTCCATATCCATTAATGAATTTAAATGATAGAATTATATCCGCTGTGTTACATGGTGCTCTCTAGCTATATTACATTTTGATAGCAAGTATTATGTGGCCCTGTCTTAAATAACGGATTTGTTTGTACTTTTGTTTTTGGTAGGGGAGTTTTGTTGCATGCATGACTGCCATTTTAAGGCAAATGGAGGACTATCACTATGCTCATTTAATCAAGACTTTTGGAAAGATGAGGTCAGATGTTGTGGTAAGTTTAACATGTTTTATCTGTTCATAAGACAGTTTAGCTTGCGTTTGCTTTTTTCCTGTCACAGTTTGTTAAATACACTTATGAAACGTAAACAAAATGCATTTTACATTACAGATTTAATATAAAAATAATTAATAAAGCACTATGACTTATATAATTTCTGAATTTGCAAAGGACAAAATTAACCTTCCTACCACACACAGGCATACAGCTTATCTCCAGAGCTGTTCAGTATTTCAAAAAGCAAGCACTGAGACAGTGGATTTAAGGCAATTAAAAGAAAGCATTAGGAAATAGTAGTGCTGAGCCATTACTAAAAATCTGCTTTGTTTAAGGAGAGAAGGAAAAAAAACAAAGCTTTCTTGACGAAAGGAACTTTCAGTGTTAAATCTTCCAGATGTCTCGATTTCATTTGTTTAAGTAGCTTTTACTTACAGATCCACTCACTTCAAATTTTATACAAAACATTTTAACCTTAAAAATGCTGTTAGTTTTTAAATAAGTAGTAATAATTGAAATTTGTCTTCTTGGAGTTGTGCAGTAGCCTAACTAAGCCAAAAACACAACTTAATTAAAGCATAATAGAAGAGAGTTTATAGCTAAGGAGTTCATAGCTAACTCTTTAATGACCTGAAACTATCATTGCCATATGGCAAGTGCATGCTGCAAAGTAGCGACCAAGCTTGTTGGCTGAGATCCGTCAGTTAGCGGATGACCTGAAGCCTGATCAGCTGTGTTACATTACCCACTCTGGTACTGGGGAATTTCCTTAGGTGTTTTAGGCAGCTTTCACCTGTATGTTGATCTTCAGGGTAGCCTTTATTTAGTTTCCCTTCTTCCTTCCAAACCCAACGTAACAAAACCCCGGCTCTTTTCTTTGTGTAATTTCTTTGTGTTTGGATTTTCCCATTTTCCTTTATGTCTTTAATTTTTGTTCTTCTTACTTCTGCTTATATTCTGCAAGTTTTGAGGTCTTTGCCCTGTGCCAGTTTTTTAGATATGGTGCTAGAGTCTCTGGTGCTCAGTCTATTTGTGCCTGATCTGGCATTACTAAAGTGACGATGATTCAAGAGAGTGAAGACAAAGTCCAACTGTGAAGAACTGCACATGGGCATCACAGTATTGCAAAGGTTCCTTCCCGGGTACTCTGCTTCAGGATCTCAGAGCACTTCCATGAATAGTTCTCTTCAGTTGGGTTTTCAACGAATAACAGACCATTCCCAGGCTAAATGCAGCTAGGGGAGTGAAAATAACTTTTTGAACACAAAGAAAAGGTTAATCAAGCCAAATATTTCTGTACTTTTGAAGTGGTTCAAACCATTTGGCTCTGAAAAAGGCAAATGGATTACAGGGTTTTACATGGAAAGAGGTAAAAGCACTTTGCTCTTAAAACATGTAATGAAAAAATAGAGGGGAAAATATTGGTTAGGCAATCTGTGATTATTCTAATGGCAATAAAGGTGTTTATTTTAAAATCTCGCTTTTCTGGTCTAAGTTGTCTGAGGGGTGGTTCTGTAGGTCAGATCTTTCTTGGTGAAAAGAAGGGAGTAATTGTGTATTTGAAATTTGGCAAGTGGTCTATTTAATAATTGCTTGTTTTAAGAGTTTGATTTATACGCCATGCAGTGCGCTGGGATACAAGTGAAGAATCACTTCTTTCTTTTGTCTTGACCTTCTGTATATTCATCCCTTTCTGCATGTTCTTGCGTTGTATAGCTGGAATTGCTCTGGACCGTTAAAATCATATTTTCCATCGGCATGTGTACTGTTTGTCTACTTCTTTTCTACTGTTCTGGCACTTGACGGGTTTGTATGAACAGATATGCTAAGCTAAACTCGGTCAGTTGCTGTAATGATTTTTATATCTTTAATTAAAATGTACCTTTTTAATGTTTTAATATTGTTGTTGATTGAATGATAATGTATGTTAATGGGAAATAAAATACATAGTAACCTGGTAAACATTAAACAGGTAATATGTTAATGGTAGGTGATGTTACCTTAAACTGACTTTAAGATATTGGTAATATAATTGAAGGTGTAGAAGTATAATGGCAATATATTGTCAATCTTGTGATAAAAGGAAAGTACAGTGTGTAAACTAATTTTTCTTTTTTTTTTTTTTTTTTTAACACAAATAAAACCAAGTCATCATTTAGGACAAATGGATGAAGATACAACCCAGTTTCTGTGTTAGGAGAAAGACTTACATAACCTTTTCAGTGAGAACCAAGTGGGAATTTACTGTTCTCATAAGTATTTCTTCCTAGATGAGATTTCTTGTTAATTTGAAACCCACATCTTGTTCAGTATTTTATGTTTCACCATCAGAAATGATGCCCTGTGAAGCTCTCTCATGTTATCAGTGCTGTGGTTCAGGTTTGCTCATGTTCCTTCATAGGGGTTTTGCCTTGTCTTCAGTGGTGGGATGCTACAGAACTGTACTGTATGTGTATGTCCCTTGGTACTGTATGCTTTGCGTGGAAAAAAAGCCCTTCTCTACTTCCTTGTATAATTTTTTGTGCTTTTTTCTATTTTTTTTTAATCTGGCAATTTTCTGAGCCAGTGTCCTTTGACTCAGCCGTTAGAGCCTAGATCCAGAAGTGTTTTTGTTCAAACCCCATGCCCCTACATACGGAGGTTATACCTGCATCTCTTATTACAGGGGCTTCGGTTTAGTCACAAAGGCATAAAGAAACAGTGCTTTAAAACTGAAACTAGATGAATTCAAACAGAAATGAATAGGTTTTTCTCTAAAGAAATTTACAGGAAAAAGGAGTAATTTAAGTGAAGCTGTGGTTGCTTCTTCACCACGGGAGACCCTTAAATCTTTCTTCAGCATGTGCTCGTGCTCAACCAGAAGTTATAAGACCGGTGTTGGAACTGCTAGAGGAAACTTTATGGCCTGTGTTATGTAGGTCTCGGTTTTAGATTATTATAATGGTCTTATTTGGCCTCAAAAATCTTAGAAAAGATGAGGTGGAATGCAATAAAACCAGTCTTGTATCTCTCTGCAGAATATATTGTTTTGGTTCGTTAAGGTATTTCTGTTCAAAGAGGAATTTCTTACTGTCAGGCCTACTATCATCCTGAGGTGAAACATCTGCTGAGATCAGTGAGGTTATTTCTGGGACTAACTGATCTCTCTCCCCTTTTTACTTGGTAAAATTTATATTCAGTTACATATTTATATTGTCACGTACGTGACGATCAGTTGACAAAAAAATATACGCTAATATTTTGCCATGTGGAGCATCTCAGAAGTATTCCTCCCTAAAGGCATTCAAGACAATGTCCTGGAGTCAATGAGGTATGTAGAAAGACAGGCTCCATAAGGTGTTTTAGATTACAATTTTCTGCACCTCCGTTTTCTTCTCCCCATTTAATATTTTGCACTCCTAGACTTTGGCGTTCAGTGTGAGGATGTGCATTGGTGAGTATTGTACAGCCTTTCATGGCAAGCTTAGACTAACCATTGGTGTGCGCAGGAGCTTCTGTGGCTTAAGCAGACTCTTCTTTGCGGGAGGTGACGTGAGAGTTGCGGAGGATGCCCCGTGGTGGTGGGACCCTGCAGAGGCAGCCCACCCAGAGCCATCCACGATGGTGGGGAGTGGCTTTCCAGAGACAGCCTCAGTAGTGGAGCTCAGCGGAGGTTAAGCTGTTGTCCTGGAAAGCTGTAGCTGAGCATATTTGACTTCTGACTGCTACACCTCAGGACTCAGCAAAGCTGAAATCTTCATCAACTTGCCTTAAAGTTTTTTCACATCAAGTTCCTACATCTTTTAGTTATTTTTTATTAAGCTGGAGAATTTATTGAAGAACCTCTCTGAAATCCAGGTTGTGAAAAAATATAAAATAGTGTATCGGGGTGTGATGCTCAGCAGTCCGGGGGAGATGGAGTTGTCTAAGCCTCCTCTGCCACCATCTACCCAGTTACAGGGCTGAGCTTACTCTGTTTTCTTTCTGTAACTGGATGGGATTTGGGAAGGGGTCCCATCTATAGTGAATTTTGCTTCCTTGGGATATTAAATAGGATTTGTATTTGTAGTTGGAAAGAGATCAGGTGTTGCAGCCCTTGCTCCTTTAGTACAGGTTTTTTGTAATTTTTAAATATTCAGAACAATTTGTTCTGCTTCTAGGTATACTGAAAATAAGCAGGCTCTGCAGGAGCACAGCAAGACCTGATAGCTCCCACTTCCACTCCCACCGTCCCCCAAAAAAGCTGGCTTTTGCTCATAATATGAGGTTAATACATACAAACCATTTGCTTTTTTCTAAGAAAGATAAAATGGAAAAGAGTCATATTACAAATACATAAAATACAGGTAAGCACCAGAAGCTTTTTATTTGATCAATAATTAGATTAGTCATTACAGAGCATTATTTAAAGTACTTGTGTGAAAGTAGGAGTATTAAAATGTAAATATCAGTAGATTAAAATGTAGAGCTGAATCAGCAAAGTAGGTCAAATGACGCGTGGCACAACTTCCAGGATCGGTAACGGACGTGAGTCATCAACAAAGTATATGAAAACTCATCCACCGTTGCATGCAGCTTGATCAGCAAAGTGTGCAGAAGCTCAACAGCTGGAACCGGTGACAAATGAAGTGTAAGGTAGAGTTTGCTACAAGAAATCAGGAAAGTATTCATCTGTATTCATAATATATTAAGGGAAAAAAAAGCCCAGTGAGCTGAAATCTGCCCTCTTGGGTAGGTGATGACCCTTCCCATGGTGATACTTCCACTAACGTTTCAATTACTGAGCTGTGAAGCAGCATCGGTACCAAAATCACTCGATACCTGCAGCTGTAAAAAAAAGCACACGGTCAAATGAAGTGCTGTGCAATGCTTGGGCAGCAAAATATGCAACGTGATTATTAGGAATTATGTAACTCTTACCAAAATACAAGAAAAATGAGCAGTAGAGTATGCAGTTTGATCTCTTAAATGAAGACACATTTTACTGAGCTAGCAGAGTGTGTGTCTGGGATGAATTTTGCCTTACGCAACAGTAACATCTCATTAACCACGAGCAGTTCCAAATTTTATCTCAATCCTGTTAATGTCAAAACATCTTTACTGATGTTGTGTTGTTGGGAGTGATTTTGTTAAAATAACAGAAGAGTTATTTTATGAGTATTATACATTTTTTTGGTTAAAATGTGTCTTTTGTGGCTGCTGATGCTCTGTTGGCCCTCTTTGGCCTGGGTGTCTCCTTGGGTACCAGGAGCTGGGATGCAAAGCGTCCCAAAGGAACCCTTGTGCTGTGCGCACGGCAGAGCTGAGTAGCCTGAAAATTCACGTTGTTTCGTGCTCTTGATGTTGTGTCCTTGGGATCTCTGCAGCTCCCTGCTTCCCACCGACTGTGAATTTCTGAGCCAGGAAAAACATCTTAACAGAACAACGAATCAAACGATAAAATGTGACAAAGAGGCTGGCTCCCACACGTGGAGAAATACTTACGAGAGCAGTAACTTCGTATTTGTTTCTCACTGAAAAGGGTTTTTGGTAGGCATTTGACATTTTAAAGATAGACGAGATAAATACCATTACTGAGAAGCTGTAGCAAAGGAAAAATATTCTAACCTTGGAATAAAAGTTCATTTTCATCTCTGCATGAAGTGGATCAAGGACTTCTTGCATTAAGTTCTTTTTTCCCCCTTTATCTTTCTCTGAGCATTTGATACTGCTCAAATTGTTAAATAGCAATTACAGATTCCCAAATTGTAGAAGATGATTTACATTGTAAAGTACACGAGGTTTCTGTTCCAAAGAGGTGTTTGTTTATATCCGTGTAGAAATAAATTGGTTTATGCTACTAATTTAACTTTGTTCTGGGTCAGGATTTCACCTGCAGAAGCAATTACTGTTACTCCCCTTAGGGAGAGGCTCTCTCCTAGTCCCAGCACGGCCAAGCCGTTGCTGTCATCTACCCCAGGTCAGGGGTAATGTGCGCCACCACGCTTACCTGAATCCGCTTTTGAGCTAGAGCATATATTTTTTAATAAATAGATAATCTTGATTTCAGGCAAGAGAAAATTTCAGGAGCGATTTTACAAGGGGAGGGAAAACTCAGCAACTGACTCCAGGATGTGTTATTTTAGTGTAATCATAGAATCATTACGGTTGGAAAAGACCTCTGGGATCACCAAGTCCAACCGTCAACCCAACCCCACCGTGTCTCCTAAACCATGCCCTGAAGTGCCGCGTCCACACGTTTTTTGAACATGAATGTCCTTGGTTTTTTCTGTTCCCATGTACCAGCATGCTTTTAACAGCTTTCCAACATACGCCAGGCACGTGTTGCAGCGTGTACGCTGCAATACACGCTGCACAAGAAGGAAGGGACTGCGAGACTTTGTCTTTGGTAGAGAAAATAAATTAATTTCTTTCAGCAGAAGCTGCCTTTGGATAACTGGCAAACCAGGGCTTGTTCCTGAGCGATACTGTGGGTTGTTTACGATGTAGGATTACTATTGTTATAGTTTCTGAAAATTTTAAATAGAATTATTGCAGGATTTTTGTACATGATATATAAATATGCCTTAGTATAATTTATGTATCTTGTATATGAATAATGGCTTTTTTATGAAGCAGAACAGTAAGACACCTTTTGAATCTAGTCATTAATAACTGACACTATCACTTGTAATTTTTTTAATCTAGAAGAGTGGTCTTTTCCAAATATTTTCTCTTCTTCTAGGATTTTCTGATGGAAACATTCATCATGTTCAAGAATCTCATTGGGAAGAACGTCTACCCCTTCGACTGGGTTATAATGAACATGATGCAGAATAAGTAAGTATAGAGGAAAAAGCACTGTAGCTTTCTGAGATGGCTACTTTCATGTTTGATCTGAAACAACAGTGTTGCTTGGAAACAGTAAAACACAATGCGGCAGCTAGGTTGTTTGGGTTTTTTTCCTGCTCTGATGCAAATAATTATTTAAAAATCGGCTTTGGAGATCGCAGGGCAATGTTTTAGTGGCCTGTTTTGGGGCTCTTGGAGTCCACCACAAATTAAGGGTGGCATCATTCAGAGAACCAAAATTTTGGAACAAACTGCAGGCGCAGTAGGGATCTATACATACCTTACGATAATCAGATGTATTCCTTTGGGGATAAATAATATGTTTTGCATATTACCTCAAAAACTAGTGGTTATCATATGCTGATATGGGGTTGTATGTTCTGGAACATTTTCAGTGGTATTAACAAGAAAGAATTGAAAGGACATTTTAAACCCAGATTCTGTCAGCCTAGAAATGAAGAGACAGGCTGCAAATGTTTCTAATCCCCCCCCTCTTTGTTTTTGGCTCAGTAATTGCAGCATTGTCATTATTTAGCATGCCTTTGTGCAATATTTTATGTTTGTGACATTTATTAAGTGTGTCAAATGCTTTTATGTGTACTGTGATGAAAGTATAAGGAAAAAACATTATATTTACTAGTTGCCTGGAGAAATCTCTTCTGTGCTTACTGGTAGCTACCATGGCTATAAAGTTGTCAGTGTTTACTTATATAAAATCCTGAACCACAGTTCCTACTCTCGTTATAAAAATGCACCGTAACTTTAATCTTGCCTTCTGAAGTCTCCTTAACCGCCTAATAAAACCCATTCTTAATAAATATGAGTTAGGAGATTCAGCCATCTTATGAGCTCTACCCATTGGTTATGGATGCACATTTCTGCGTGGCTGCAGCTTGCAAAGCACCTGCTCTTTTAAATGAAGAGGCCTTTGAGATTAGCTGATGAGGAAGAACTAAAGCCCCTTGGGTTTCTATTTTTTTTTTTTTTTTAATATTTTGAAAGCTGTTTTGCTTCAAGAACTCCAGCTGTCTCGAGAGTCGTGCTGCAGGTGCTTTGGAAACCCTCGCAGCGTATGTTACCTGGCGTCCTTTCGAACAGAACACCTCTGTGCTTTGCTGAATTTTTTAAAAGATTGAAATATGAATGGGAAGGTCTGTGTTACCAGGTGTATTAATGCCAGTTAACCAGTAACAGGGTGGTTACAGTGGTGTGAACAATATTGCCATGACTCTTCCCCCAGATGTAAAGAAGGCGGGTATTCCTTATATTATCGTCATGATATTGCCAGATGACCTCTCGGTGTTCATTCGGGTGGAGATTTGGCCTCAATTTTTTTATTTTTATTTTTTTTAAACTGTGGAATTATGGCCATAGAAATGTAGGAGGAAAAGTGTAGAAAAAGCCTTTCCCTCCCCACCAGTTTTTCTTTAAAGCACAAGGGTATTCTTACCAGGCAGTTTCTCACTCTGAAAATGTGGGGTAATGCCAAGTGTGGTGCGGAGGTCCGCAGCTAGCGTAGGGGCTTTGATTTTCTGATCCTTAAAAACAGTCGTGTCGTTTTTCCATGCTGAACATTAAGTCCTGAAGAAGCAGAAACGGGGCTGTGTTGTTAAGATCTTTGATTCTTACTGAATAACCTCAGTACCCCTAGAATATTTGAGTAGTATTTAAAGTTAAAAACAAAAACGTTTTTCAAGACTTTCTGGTGTTTATGAATATCTGCAGAAGTGCTAAAGGGGGTTGTTCATCTCCAATTTACAAGTCCATTTTCATTACACCAGCTCGTTTGTAAATGCTTCTGAACTGATTTGAGTGCTTTTCATTTTTCCTGTTGATGCTAATGTGGTTTCCAAAACCAGAAAGCTGCATTGTAAAATACCTTCTTGTCCGTCCGGTCCATTTATTTTTACCTCTATAAACTTTTATTGAAGAAAACTAGGAAAAAATTAAGAAAAAATTCTGGCTTTTAAAGCTACCACATTCTCTCAGTAGAAGTAACTCAGAGCATGCCATTCTGTGTCGCTCTTGCAGAGCACTTCTTTCTGCAGGTTGAGTATTTCTGTGCCACAAGCCAAATTAAGTGAGCTAATTTTTAACTACATCTAGAGTTCATTTGTTTCCCTGCATGTAATATATCTGGTAGCGTGAAACAAAGGATAAAAAGAAATACCTGCTTGGAAGTTAGAGCTCTAAGCTCCCTCCGTGTGCAGCGGAGAGACCTCCCAAAGAAGATGGAGACTCCCTTTTTACACGGAGTCACATGGAGAGGACGAGGGGGAATGGACACAAGTTGCTCTTGGGGAGATTCCGATTGGACACCAGAGGGATATTTTTCACACTGAAGACAGTCAACCATTGGAATAATCTCCCCAGGGAAGGGGTTGACTCGGCCACATTGGACACCTTCAAGAGTCGTCTGGACAGGATGCTGGGCCATCTTGTTTAGACTCTGCTCTTCCTAGAAAGGTTGGACTGGATGATCCCTGAGGTCCCTTCCAACCTGTGATTCTGTGTAAAGCGCTGGTGGTGCCACTGTTGAGAGGGAGGTGGGACCGGTCCCTCAGGAGGTACCTCTGCACCTTCATGGCAGAGGCAGCCCAGGCGGCTCCTCTCCACGCAGTGGTTTGCTTCCAGGTACTTAAAGTGGATTAAAATATTCTGGCTGAGATAGAGTTGTAGCTACGGCGGGAGAGGGGAAATGGAGAAACATGTGTGAAAGACTGTTACGGGGAATATTTGCAAATACATGTTGAGTTAAAATTTAGTACTACACCTCTTTCAACCCCACTTTACTAGTAGGATTCCTGTATACATAAATATATGCCCACTCGTTAATAGTCACAGAAATTGCTCTCGTTCTGCATACTTTGCACGCATGTTTTTGGCACAGTGCATCAAAACGTCGGCGTACTATCTCTTTCCTACCCCTGCGGTATGCTGTGCCATGCACAGGATTACTTCCCATGCTCAGCGTGACTTTGTTTCAGTAACACAGATAGTCACGTTGCGTTACCACCTATCGTGCTGAAATGAACACAAAAATCTTCCTATCTAATGAGATAATTGTTACATTTTTGTTCTTAGATGTGCCACTTAATACTCTATTTACTGACTTCTCTAATTTAATTAAAAACAGAGTCTGTTGTTTTAGCACAGCAATCAGTTAATTAGGAGTCCAAGGTTTTGAATGTCACGGGTTTCATGTAATCCTTTGGTTTGCCACTAAATATGTTCAAGGCAGCGTTGGTTTGCTGACTGCTGATCAGATGTGGCAAGGCGCAGTAGCGGCAGTGTGGGTGCATCAGGTGCCGTGCAACGTAAGTTGTCAGAGGGGGTAAAAGAAAATTCAAACTGACGCTACGGCTTTTCGTTTAACTGTCAAATTTTGGTCCAAATCAGCTGCTGTTTTACAGGAAACAACAATATCCAAGCACCAGAGATGGAAAAATCATTGATGACAGGATGACAGAGATAAATAATAGACCATAGCACGTCACGATTGAAACAGCTACTTCTAGGAGAGGAGCAAGAGACTGTGTTTCAGCCAAAAAGCTGAATGCCTAAAAGGCCAACACCTACGGCACAGTACTTGTAGGGGTGGTTGATTGGAAAGAATATCCAAGTAGTATTTAATAATTAAGTCTTCATCCATATATTGTCTTGAAATGGCCTTTGCTTTTGGGTGAATCTGAAGAGGAGAGAAGACAGAGGGGCAGAAAGAGAGGAAATGGTCTTCAGATACCTAAAATTTTGCAGCACAGCGGATGGGGATGCCCGTTGCACAGCCACGTTGAATTGCGTGAGAAGTATTGGTCATAAAGTGTAGCAAGAAACAGCCACGTTTGAGGCTGGGGGAAATAGTCTAGTACTGAGCACTGCGGTGGATTGCTCGGGGTGTTGTGAAGTCTCCAGCAGCAGAGGTATTTAAAAACAGTTTGACAAGCATCTGTTAAGATGCTGGTTATAATTTAGGGAAAAGGGGAATAGACTAAATGATCTCCAGAGCTGAGTGAGCCTGCTCACTCGGTATTGGATGGTACATGCTGGGCTGGGATGTGGAGGTTTGCTTCCCAGTGGCAGGTGGCAGCATGTCTGTAGGGTCTGCGGCGTCCGTTCAGTAAAGGCTGGCCCTGTGCTTTGCCAGGGACCCGCTGCCCTGCTCGGCCGCCCAGGTGGTCCGGGCAGGGAATCCCCTGCCTTTTGCTGTTTCACCACCTGCCTGCGCAGTGTTTCAGTGGGTATCGGTCACTCAGTGCTATTTCTCCGTGTTGGACTATGTTAGGATTATGTCTAGTTTAAGTTTATGTAGCTTTTCATCTGTTGGGTTTGCTTTTTCAATAGGAATTTTTAAGTGTGGTAAATGCCTGGTTTCTAAATGTATTCGTGATCACGGTGCCTAAAAATAAGGATGAGCTAAGACAACTTTGAAAGAAAATGCTACTTGTAGTTTTAAATGTTGCTGTTGGAAATGGCTAATAGTTCTGTTTAAGGTACTTGGGCACCTTTAAGTTACTTCTGCCATAAGGTTTATATGTCTAAAGATTTTCAGAGTTATTGCTATTAAGGTAAAGGCATAATATCACTAGATTAAAAGGAAGTGTTTTTATCATCTGTGTTGACAGCTACCGCAGCAGCCGCTTTGTAGCAATCCACCAGATGCTTGATAATGAAATTTAGGCCTGATCTTCAGCCACCGTGGCGTTTCTGTCACGCAGGTCTCTGTGATAAACTTCGATAGCTGTATTTAATAGCTGCAAGGAGTCAGGGGGTTTTCCTGTGTTTCAGGATAGGGATGAGGAGAGCTTTGGAGGCAGAGTCTTCACTCCAGGCATCTCCAGCAGGAAACACACTCGAGGAGTTTTAACTGTAAAAGTAGTTTTTGAAAAAGCAGCGATTTTGTATTGTTTACATTTCCCCCTTCTAGATCATGTTTAGAAATGATTCAGAAATGTTTTAGAAATTGTTTTTAACTTCTGTCATAAGCTGACAAGCTAAACTTAGGTTCCTCTTAAACACATAACTCAGAACATGAAAACAGTTCCTCTCTATGTTTTTGTAAATTAAAATAATTTACTCTTTGTTCTTACTTTTGGCATTTGAGACAATGAATTCCGTTGGTAGACCTTATGATATATTAATTTGTAGCTACTACTTTCATCTGCAGCTGTGCCAGTGGAAGCTGAGTTGCCCATGAAAAATGAATTTGATGTTTTCTGTTCTATTTTTTGTGTCTAATGTCCACATTTACATAAAATACCTGGTTATTTTGCCTTTTGAAGTCGGAGCAAAAGGGATGAGATGCTTCTTGGTGAGAGTGAGGTTTCCTGTGCTTGTGTACTTTTTGCCAGAGGAAATATATCTTGCCTTGCGGAGGGAATCTGGTGGGTGTTACCTGCTCCCCACTAGTGCTGCACTGGCTTTGGTGGGTGGGTGGAGGTGTGTTTCCTCCTGAAAACCCGGTCCAGAATCTTCATTAATTTTACTGTGTGAAAAACAGCAACAACAAAAAGAAGTCTTGCAGAGAGGAGGAAGAAGGATCGGGGAGATCCGTCTGGTAAACATGTACCTTTTTACTGTTGCTGGAGTGGCTTGTACATGTTTATTTTTGGAGCTTCCAAGGAAATGTAGGCTGTTCTGCTCCATGGTTGTCATAGCAGTACCTGTCAGATCTATACTGCGCTTTCAGAATTAACTTCAGCTATGTATGGGACTATCCATCAATAGTGTGCAAACACTGACGTGGCTATGAACTGAAGCAAGTTTGGCGTAACTGTGAACCTTAAAATGTAGTACAGTCTTCACTTGCCTGAGAGTTATTCTTACTGACAAGTAACCCAAAGCCAAAATACAACTGGTTTTTAGATTATTGAAATTTTGCTTAATTGCAGTATTCTGCTAGGCTTTTTACGGGCATATAGAGACAAAAACACTAATGTTTTTAATAAATGTATGAAAATAGGCTCTTTGCACTTACATAATTGACCAGTCAAGTTGCATCGGTCAAATTAGGTGCAAGTGCAAAAGCTCTTATTTAAAATCCATCCCAAGCTACTGATGGATGGAAGTGTGGTTTTCACAACAGGGGGAAGTAGTCCGGAAGGGTGACAAAGATTCTGGATAGAAAACTACAGAAAATGCAGGGACACAACGCGGTTTCACAGGCTATCAAGTTATATCAGACATATGGGGTGAGGGGAGGAAGCACAAAAAAACTTTGAAATTGTGGCTTCATTTTCCAAAACCCCTGCATATGTGCAGTGTTCAAGCCTGCACTAATGCCATGTTCAAAGAGATTATTAGTAGACGTGACTTGAAAGCTTGCACTTATAACTGGGGCACTGGTCATTAACATATTTGCTCAATATGTGTTGTTAAGGAATACGGTAACCGTTTTACATTTCCAAAGAGGTTATTGTGGTGAAGAAAGTGGTGAAGAAAGCAATTATATTTTTAGGAGGAGGAGGAATACGTTGTTTCTTTCAAGAAGAGTCTGAACAGTAGGAAAAGCTTTGATTAGGGGGAATTGGTGGTACTTTTCCTGACTATTAATACATTTCCTGTAGGACTCTGTGCTTTCTTATTTAGAAAGTTTTAAGAGTCCAGACATGCATCTTGAGCAACAAAAGAATTTTATTTAGGGATGGAATGAGCATTTCAATTCAATTCAAACTGGAGAAATTTTGTTTTTCTTTAGTGCCAAACATTTCTCTGTATAGAAAAACCTCCCACTATTTACCATGTTTAGATTGAGGATAAAAAGTTTCAAAGTGTGTAACTTTCTTAGGAGCCAGTTTTCAAAATTAACTCAGGTGCCCAAAAGTTTGGTCTTCATCTTTAAATAAAATAGACACATTCATAAATTATAGAACGGTACGGTTTCTGTACACAGCGGGGATTTTTTTGCTGTCCATAAATCCTGGTTGCATAATGTACTGACCTTTAAGTAAAGGCCTTGCAGAATTTTTGGTTTAGTATTGTACCTGCCAAATTAACTGGACCTGGGAGTAAAATCAATGTACTTGGCTATGTTTAAAATAACACAGGGTTTTTTTCCTTACTCAGAAGGCTGAGATTCCTTGAAGGAATATGCTTCAGCGGGTGCTCTTTTCCCTTGATGGTTTCTGCAGTGGGAGGAGAGGAAGCATCCCCCATAGCAGGGTATTTTGTCCCAGCCATTATGAGTAAGAAATGTTGTGCCTGGCACAGGTGGTATATCGATAACAGTAGTGTCGTGAGAAGTGATGAACAGTTGGGGGTTTGGCAGTCTACTGGAATTAATGGATCTGTTTTTCTCCTTTATTTCTGTAATCGTGATCACTTACGCTAGAGAAGTTGAGTAGCAGCCTTTGCGCCGGTGCAGCTGCCAACATTGGGGATGTATGGGTGAGAAGGCACAGCCCCCTCCCAGCCACCCCAAAAGCATCTGCTACTTTCTCTGAGTAGTCCCCATCTATTTCTATCATGATTAATCCCTTCTGGGGTCTAGAGGTGGAATAATGATTTCCAGTACTAAAATAGTTACCATTTTAATCATTACTATATAGTCTAAAATATGGGTTTCATATGTTTGAAGACGCGTGTTTGTCTTTTGGTGAAGGCATCCTGCAGGGAGGAAGGTGGGCTTGGGCTTGGTGACTGTGTCGAGCATCTGCTGCGACTCTGCTTGTTCTGTCTTTTAGCGTTATGCTTCCCTCGATAAACCCGTTTTCTGCCCCTAAAGCATGGATGGCATTTGCTCTGCTCCTGGGAATGTAGGTCTCTGTACCATGCCATCTCTGTAAAATCAGGTGAAAGCTGTTGGAGGTGTATTTCATCCTAAAGCACAAGGGAGATGGTGCGTTTAATTTTGCTGGGGAAAGAATGATTCTTATTCAGCACTCACTTCAAAAATATCACCCTGGAGCCTTAGACTAATATGCACACGTTCATTGCTCAGTAGTAGTTAACACCTTCTCAAAATATTTCTGATATATTCAGTGACACTTAAGCCTTTTATTTGCCAGAAGAAAATTACAGTGACTTTAAAGAAAATAATTGCATGTCGGGGAACATCTCCTGAACTAGGAAGAAACACATAGGGATAAAATGATCCCAACTGCTGGTGTTCTTGAGTTCAAGTTTTATATATGAAGGGGGAAAAAAGTGAAATAAAGTTTTTTTAGAGATTTTTTTTCTTCTTCTGTTACAAGACCTTGCTATTTTCGGCTCCTTGCAAAGTTTTAAGTGGCAAGACAGTCCTGATGTTTAGATCTGGCATTATTCCTCTTTGTTAACTGGTTGTTCTCCTTTGAGTGGTGGCAGATTTAATCCCTTCAAGACACTTTGAATGCTACGTGTATCTTATGAAGCTTGAGAACTGTAAAGGCATGCATGAATTTAGAATAATACTTCATCCAGCGGACTTTGCATGTTACTGCTGTGGTTTTTACATACTGGGTATTTCATGGGGCTTCACAGGTAGGGGTAGCTGCCAAACCAAGAGTTTGCCCTGCTGGTCATCTTCCTTGATATATTTTACCGACTCTTAAATATTTGTTCTGCAAAGAGGTAATGAGCGCGCAATTGAGAGGCACCTCAATTGAGTGTCGTTTTCAGAAGCGGCTCAGAAATGTGATACTTTGAAAGAATACTAGGGCATAGGAGCTCCATGCAACCGAGCGAGAGTCGCAGCTTGGCTCAATGGTTACAATAAGCAAAAGCAAGATTACATTGCAAATAGCTTTGTCTTCCTCAGTGTCTGGAATCATCATCCACAGGATGCTGTGGATGTCTGGTTTCTTTTGGTTTTGACAAGATACTAATAAAGCCAATTCACTGTTTTGGATAATTGCATCTTTTTTTTCCCAACTTGCACATATACAGTGTTAAGAACTCCTGGGTTTAATATATTGTTTTGAAAGAAAGCTACATGAGGTTATTAGACTATGTGTCATGATAATTCTCTGGTAAGAGTCTAAATGAGATCTGAAGAAGCATTGCCAAATTAATTTCAAATGGAAAAGAATTATTTGGATATTATTTTCCCTCCTAGAATCTAAACCTAGGTTGACATTAAAATACTTTGTGATGATTGTACTCATGAGCATATTATACCAACCAGTATGATTTTTATGATATTTTTTGGCTATCAAATGGTGCAGTTGAAGAAGAATTCAATATATTCTGCATGGAATAGCAGATAATAATATGTTGTTAGGTATTTTTGTTTGTCTGGTTTGTGCTTTAATTGTTTCAGGAGTAGCAGAAACCCTTAGCAGATTACATTTAATCAGATAGATCCTTTAGCGGAAGAGTTCCTTTAATTTAAAATTTTCTGATTCTAAGTTTTCTAATTATGATTGAAAAAGCCCTAACTGTAATTTTAGATTTTAAATTATATTTTAGAATTCTAATGTTCCTTTTGTCTTTTGCTGTCTGAACTCACTCAAAAGACCCTGGTGTGTAGATACTCAAAGTTTGGCTGTATATAAGGTTGAGGGAGGTCAGAGCATGAACATTTGAGTTCACATTATTGTACCACTGTGGGTGTTTGGGATGAAGCTGCATATGAATATTTGCTTTCTCATTTCATGAAGCCTTTGGGAGCACGCGCCTTACAGCTTTATTCCTCTTTGCCTGGCTCCTCGCGTTCAGTTTTGGTGCCAGATCGATCTCTCTCCCTGCAGCACCAAATTTTGTGGTACTGCCCGGAGCCGTGATTGCCCCACAGGAAAAATGAAGTATCAGTCGTAAATGTGACAAAAACCAAGACTGAGAAAATGGCCACGGTGTCCTTTGGTGGTGGAGTCCAAAGACCCTTCAGGAGCATCCCGGTTCTCCCTCCTCCGGGGGGCAGAGGCAGGGCGGTCCAGGGCTGGTGCAGGATCACTTCTGTAGGAGCGTGCCGCTCTGCCGGGAGCTGGGTTAAAGCCAGGCGGCATCTCGTCCTCTCCTCCCAGTTCATTACGCTGGCCGTCGGCCAAAAAGAGTGGAGCCCTTCCCCATGTGTGCTGTCCTTGCCCGCCCTTCGAGCGGCAGAAGGACTGCACGCCCCAATGCAGAGTCCTTCCCTGAGACCTCCCCGCGCTGCGCCATTGAGTGACACTTCTGATGGCCCCGTGTTTCACTGCATCTTCAAATTGCCTTACTTCTGGTAGTAGGGGATAAGGCACTACCTTATCCTACAGCAGGTGACCTCGTGGTGTGTGCGGCGTATACGCAAGGACACCTAAACCCACCCGAATGTGCTCTTCCAGCTATTGATTGAAATTCTGGTGCCCTGCCAGGCAGCCTGTACTCTGGGGCAACTACCTGGATCTATCCATTCTGCATTTTAAACAACGCCATGAAGTGCTGTCCGCATCACATATCCAAATACGTAATTGCTTCCTTTTTTTTTTGCCACAAAATGTATGGCATGAACAAGAATGTGTGAGTACTTGTTTCTTATAAAAGAAGCAGCATGAAGTAGGTAATTAAATGAAGCTGAAGGTGTTAAATCAAAAAGCATGTTAGCAGGACTCCATTTTTACTAACAGTAAAAGCTAGTGTCATGTGATGTCTATTTTTAACACGGAAGGTGTAGCAATTTTCACTTAAAATCATTATTTTTCCATGTCAGCTTCATTTAAGTTAGTACTATTGCACATTTAAAAATATCTAGTGAGTGAAGTATGCGCTGCTTTTTCACACTTGAGTTTTATTAATCTTTTCCCCTTCCAGTATTTAAAAAACCCCAATATTTCAGTCTTTAGAAGTAACAAAAAATGTTTAGTTGTATATTATAAATGGAAGTTCAGGCTTAAATGCTTCTCTTGGCTGTTACTCTGTAATGAAGGTTTCTGGAGTCTTCTTTGAAACTGGATTGTAAATTCCATGGCTTTGACCATCAATTAGTGACTTGGTTATTTTCAGCACTTAGTGGTGGGAGAGAAAATGGCCTTTTGGCTGATCCGTTGTATTTCAGAAAGCATTTTATTTACTTTTCCAGTAAAATCAATTGCTCAATTTTCTTTAAGTAATACTTTTTTAAATTACCATTTAAAGAAAATATCTGAACTACAGGAATTCATGCCCCTTTCCTTCTTCCAAACAAAGAGGGAAAATCCCAAGCCTGTTGAATTTCAAGTAAGTGGGAAATTTTGCTCTCCCGAGGGATTCCCGTAGGGAACGGGAGTAGCTGGCCCGCCAAGCACAAGTGCGTGTGGACACCGGAGCGGAGGTGGGATGCAATTGCCACCACACGGAGCAAAGCCGCCAGCGGCAGTGTCAGGGAAAACCCTTTGCTCTTTGTTCCTGCTGCGACAGGAATTTCTTCTGAGAGAGAGTTACAATATTGAAAGGAAAATAGAGTTGAGTACATGGTCCTCTCCTTATGTATCAACAAACATCGCAGGTGTTATGGTTTCAGCTGGGATAGAGTTAATTTTCTTCACTGTAGCTGGTGTAGTGCTGTGTTTTGGACTTAGTATGAGAATAATACTGATAACACACTGATATTTTGGCTATTGCTGGGCAGTGCTGAACTAGTCAAGGACTTTTCCAGCCTCCCATGCTCTGCCAGGTGCACAAGGAGCCCGGAAGGGAGGAGGCACAGCTAAGAGAGCTGATTCAAACTGGCCAAAGAGATATTCCATATCATATGACGTCATGCCCAGTATATTAACTGGGGGGAGTGTGTGCAATCGCGGCTCGGGAACTGGCAGCGTCGGTCAGCGGGTGGTGAGTGGTTGTATCACTTGTGAGGTTTTGGGTTTGGTTTTGTTTTCCTTCTTTTCGGGTTTCGTTTCTCTCCCTCATTGTTTTCCTTTTTATTATATTATATTATCTTAATCATTGTTATTATCATTACTATTATTGCCTTTTTTTATTCTAATTAGTAAACTGTTCTTATCCCAACCCACGAGTTCTCTTGCTTTTGCTCTCCCGATTCTCTCCCCCATCCCACAGGTGTGGGGGGGAGTGAGCGAGCGGCTGCGTGGTTGCCAGTTTAGTGCCGGTGCTTAGTTGCTGGCTGGGGCTAAACCACGACAGCAGGAAATAAGGTAGTGTGTTGATTCCTGTTGATTTACTTTCCATAGTCAAATCCGTATCTGTAACATTCCCAGGATGTTCTTTCTTGCTGCCTTCCATCAGGCACCTTTTTGTGATACAGGAATAAAAAATATTGGGAAATAGAAAAAGCTCCATTGCCAACCTCAAGAGCCGTCACTCAAGAAGTGCAAGAAAAAATTCTCTTGATGGTGGTATGAGAAGTCAGGAGGCTTTAAACCTGAGGGATGAGAGGCACAAAATCTGCAGATTTGGAGAGGTTTATCCCTCCCGTACTGAGCCAGTGAGGCTAGCTATGTAGGTCCAGGTGTAAAGGTTACCTCAGGTTATAAGTCTTTGAGAATTATTAAAGGTTGTTCGTGATTTTTTCCTTTTTTTTTTTTTGCCTGGGATATGACTTTTAGAACTGACACAGCATACAGAGCTGGATCCTTTTACTCTCTGCCCTTTCAGAAATCTCATATGATTTATCCTGTGCAGGGACAGGAGTTGGACTTGGTGATCCTTGTGGGTCCCTTCCAACTCAGGACGTTCTATGATGCTATGATTTTGCCAGGATTTTGTGAAAAATGACAGCTCCTAACATGTAAAGAAATCTTACACAGCCTTCTGGGCCAAGTTGTTTTTTCATTTGGAAATACCAGTTCCCGTGTAAGTGTGGCGAGCTCAAAAAGCTTTCCCTGAAGTGGAAGGAATAATGTTTTGATCCACTTTCCTTTGGCCCAAACAAACCCATGGACAACGAAGGGCGAAACTGTGATGTGGGGAAGCTTCTTGGATTGCTGTGCCTCGAGAAAGTCTTTCATTGTGTTTAGCCAAACTATACCATCTCTCTGATTGCTTGCAGGCCGTTGTGTTTCAGAAGGCAGCTTGTCGGAATGGACCAGCCCTTGTGACTCCCAAGTCTCATGCCAAAATCTTAATTTTCCTTTTTCTTGTCTTGTAGAGCCAAAAGAGTTGCTTTGTAGGTGAAAGGTGTCCAGAAGTGCCTGCTGGAATCCATCCTGGGTCCACGCTGCGCTGCTGCTGGCACTGGGAGAGCTCCAGCCTCCAACACATTTAACACCATCTCAATTGTGTTTCCTTCTCCTGCCAATATTAGCCCATTTTAAAGGGAATGCGGTTGTACAAGAACAAAATTAATATCAGAATATTTATGGTAATTTTACTGCATCATTTCAAATGCCGGTTCTTCTTTCTGCAAGATTTTTCTGCCAGGCATTTGTGGCATATTAAGTGAATGCGGTAGGAGGAGTAGCTTGATTATACAGAGTTATAGTGTGTATTATAAAATAGTACTTTGCTGTTTATGTATTTTTTTTAATAATTCACAAGAATATTGACCACTGCAGTTATGAATTTAATATAATTTTGGTAAAGTATGCCTAAAATCCTGTTTGCTTTTAACTTGCCAACACGTTCCTTTTCTGGGTTTTCATCTTTTTAAATGACTGACAATTATGTAGCACTTTGGCTTCTGAGAGCAGTAGCCTTGATGTGCAAAAAGCCAGTCGGGCCTTTTCTGGGGTTATTAAATTTTAGGCTCAGAAGTATTTCATGAACAGATTCTAGAAAACAAGCTTTTACAGTTCAAGTATGAGACAGCTCAGCCAGTGTAGTAATAACTAGTGTTAAAAAAAAAAATAATTATTTATGCTCTGACATAACGGATTGTACGAGCATGGGTGATTATAGGACAATAAGAGTTTAAAGTATATTTAGAGCAAAAAGAGGTACCAGATCAGTGGCTATCACCAGTACAAAGGTTTATATCACTGAATATGAGGACTGAGAAATCATCTTCTGTCTCTTAATGGCATAGCAGGCACAGATTTAGCTAAGCCATTCTTGACAGATGTTTCTCTCTTTTTCATCACAAGGATTTGTGTTACAGTTCAGCAGGCACCGTTGCAGCTAGTAAAACAGATGTACTGACAGATCTTGGGATGAACAGATTGAAATGAGAGGTAAATTAATTATTTTTCAACACTTACCAAAGTGAGAGCATCCCTAACATACAGGTAATCATTTATGTTAGAAAATATTAATGCTGCGTCCCATACTGTACAACGCCTGTTCTTTGAATGGGGGAGCTTTAAACTTCCAAGATGTTTTTCATTTGCAGTCTTAAAAACAATAATATGAAAGATATTGAAAGCAAATGTTTTCCTTCTTTAAATTCATTGTATATATACATTCATCAAATGCCCGTTGAGCTGCTAAGGGTATTTACTGTTCCGTGTATTGAAGGATACGCTTGCGTTTGCTCTGCCAGTGACAGGGGCTTTGATCTCCCAGCTTTTCAGATCTTTGTCCTGCCACTTATGGGAAAAGCTTCTCCCTCTGCCCATTGCAAGCCAGCACCTAACACCCTCCTGTCTCCCTCCAAAGGCTGCCTGCGCTCGCAGCCTGCATCCGGAGCCCTCTGGCACTCTGGCTGCTGGAAGGACTGAGCTCTGGAAATGCCTCTGCTGTTCCTCCGCTGACCTTTCCCACCTCCACTTGACTGTTTATCTTGCCTAAGCCCTCACCTTCAGACTCGGGAAGAGCGCTGCAGCCTTGCCTTTGTGGGAGTTGTTTGCCGATTGCCAGCAACTTCAGTAAAATACAAAAATTTAAATAAATATATGGTTGCTCCAGAAGGTGTAAAAACTATGATTTTTAAGGTCAGTATGATTATCAGTAGGATGAAAAGGATACCTGCAAATAGCTTCAGAGAGACAGCTGAAACCAGAGCTTCTGATCCCTGAACCCGCTGTCTCCAGTTGTGACATGCATTGTGACAACTTGCTGAAGTTCATTTTAGAGCTACCACTACCAGGTGGAAAACACCACCGGTCTGTAACACAAAGCACTCATTTGGTACAATATCATCTGTCTGGTTAAATTTGGTAATTTTTTTGACAGCTTAATTTGTTTTGGCAGGCTTTATGCTGGCTCAGGTGTCATCTGTCTTTCTGCAGCTGGTGTAGAGCCAGCATTAAAGCCTTGGGCTGGCGCAAGGGCTGTATCTCACGTGCTGCGGCTGATTCCCAGCGTGGGGATCGCTCCCCTGACCTGGACCGAGTGGATACCAATGGGTTGTGATGTGCAGGTGATGGACAGTGTGGCTTCAGGTTGGATGCTGGCAGGGAGAGCCTTGCTCCCTGTGTCTCAGCCTTGATCTCCTATCTCTAAACCCCGTGTAACTTCTGTGGAGCGAGCAGTTTGCAAAGGTGATTCATCTCCCACCAGCTGCTGTCCGTGGGGGAGGCTGTTGGCCATTATACGGTCATACATATGCATGTATGCTGTTGGTCGTGGAGGGGCAGGGGGCCATGGTACCAGCTCTACCCTGTTAGTGGTACACATTATGTGGCCTTCTGGATGGAGGGGATGATCAGTATTGCTTTAAAGAGCTTCATCTGGCAGGTTGTTAAAACTATTGAGAGTAATTGTACTGCAGTCCGGGTGCTCATGAGTGCTGTGGTTAGGGAATGTAAGAAGCATCAGTGTTAAGAGGAAGAGGCAGAGTAGAATATGACCTTCCCCTTTGGAGTTACTGTGCAGGTTACACACCATGGCATCAAACACGGGGCACTACCACGGAGTTCCTCTGGGATGTTGGAGCATCAGCCCTGATGCTTGCCCACGGTCGCTGCTGGTGTTCCTGGGCTCGTGTCAGATCCACGCTGATGTTGCTCTGTCCTCTGGTAGGAAACTGGGGATCAAGGGGCAGCAGCAGTTAGGTGGGAATGCACAGGGCAAGGGGAAGTCTGCTTCTGATACATGAAGGCTGAGATGCATTGCAGCATGGGGCGAGTCAACTTGTCCTCCAAAACACTGGGAATTTACTCCACCAGATGGTCATCTGCATAGCGATGAGTGCCCATCAAACTCCTCCTTCACAAGGACGTATTGCATGTGGGTTGGATGGATGAAGTGCGCAGGCCATGAAACGGGGAAGGCTCCCTCCCTGGTTTATATTTCTCTTTTTTGTTTTTCTCATGTTGCATGTGAAAATAAATTTTGGTTAGTGTTGCAGTCAAACTGCAATAGCTTTGTGCGAGGAAAAGATGATCCTATATTAACAGAAGACTTAAAAAATTACCTTTATGGCATTACTTATTTCTTAAGACTGAAATTTTCCTTCTGAGAATTCAGGGATTCAGCACTCACTGGTTTTGTTCCCCTCTGTGTTTGGCTCTGATAACGTGTATTACTTTCTGTGGTTTGCCTTTTGCAGGCCCAGTCGTGTCTGCAGTACGCAAGGCATAACAAAAGTACTCCTGAAGTTGGAAGAATGAGTAAGGTGTAGAAGAAGATAGTTGATGATTTTCTGACAGTTCACTTTATCAAGATATCCAAACAGAAACGTTCCTGGAATGAATTTGAGTTACATGTTTTTGTCAGTGAGATTTCAAAAGGAGGTGCGATACTACGATGTATTTGCGAGTATTCACTCTCCCTCCCACATTGTTATTTCATGTTCTTCTTGCTGGGCTGTTTTACATCTTTTGAGCCAGAAACCATGTTTAATTTTTAAAAATCAAAGTAAAATTGCCAACTGTCAAAAACAAGCATGTTTTATATAAGTTCTTCTTGAACACTGAATACTTTTTCATTTGTCAAACTATTTTTACAACGTGCTTGTAAAATACCACAACCTCTTCAGTCATGTTTTCTCAAGGAAAAGTTTTCTTAAGGAAAATATTTATCTCTTTAAGATACATCTCATAGTTATTATCTGGCTGATGTATTCATATTAGGATGTACCTTCCTCTTTTGGTACAGCATCAAGCACTTTTTAGGCTTTCCATATATGCATTCAGCGCTTGCCACTGTATTGTATCCCAGAAAATACTACTACTTAGCCACAGAGTTTTGCTGGTCCACATAAACCTGTAATTTTCAGTGCTTTTGACAGCATCTAAGGATTTTATTACTTTTTTTTTAAGAATTACTCCTCATCTTTTACAGTTTGTCCAAATGTTTCTACTGCGAGAGTGCCAAGAAGCAAACGTACTCCTGATCAAGGGGTGTAGAGAGGGATCATTGCATTTTCACTCCTTGCCAAATTCAGCGCCGGAGTCCCTTAGTGTAGCAATGAAATTATAGAGACGTGTGCTGAGTTTGGCTTTCCTTCAAACGACAGTGCTACGTATGCAGACCAAACCTTCAAAGCTCATTTTTCACCCTCACTGTGTTTTGATACAGGCAGACTGCTAAGGAAGGGAGCAGGAGCTTGGTTCTCCTTGAAGAGCATGTTCTCGGCTCTACTGTCATGTCTCTTGAAAGCTGAGGACTCGCTTTCTGCATCCATTTCTTCATTCCTCCCGTCTTAATTTAATCTTCTGGTCTTGTCTGATGGTATCCAAAAGAAAAAATCCACCACTCTAGTAAACTCTCATTTCTTGATTGAGGAAGGTGGAAATCCCACTCTCTCATTTGGTGTTGAAGTGAAAGAAAAAACAGTTTATAATGAATATGAATCTACAAACGAGTATTAAATGTGAAACCCGAGGGACTTGTGAGGCGGTCACCAGCTAGTCAAGGGCGATGCAGTTTTTTTTTAAATTCTCTGTAGTTCTAAAAGGCCATTGCACCCTTTGCCATACGTAGTGGGTGATGTGGAGCATCACCCAGTGCTTGTCAAATGCTACTGAAAGCAGACAGTTGTCTTAATTAAATTAGACTGACGTTTTTACAGCTTCGTATATTTTAGTTTCTGCCAAGACAACTGACAACAAGAAATGAGGAATTTATGAAGAAATCATGAAAAATTTATGCTGGCATATGTGATTTATTCATCCAGCATATAAAATATATTTTAAATTCCAACATCAGAGCTGCTAATAAGCAATTTGAAAATAGACTAAAACTGTTGATCGTGTTGTATGAATATGCAGGCTGCACACTAGACTTCCGTCCTTTACCATGCTTCGTATTTGACTCACAATGAAGTCAACGTAGGTTTTAGACATTCAGCGCTTCTTTTACAAGGATTTGTTTCAGCGCTTCTTTTACAAGGATTTGTTTCATTGTTAGTCAGGATTTCAAACTAATTATTTGTGTTAGAAAAAACACATGGAATAAAACCCCTTGGGAGAAAACCAGAATATTGCCAATGACAAACTTAACACCAAATCCTTCGTATTACATCTTTAAAAAAACCCAACCCGACACTCAAGTGCATCTCTGAAAAAAAAGCAGAATTATTTTAGATATTTTTTTTAAGCTCTGCTGAGCAGTTTCTGGATATTATCTTCACAAAGCAGAACTCGGTGTGTGGACGTATGAGTCCACAGGGAAAATAATAGCATTTCACTCAGCCTCATTTCAGTTAGACTGATGCATTAATTTCCTTTATAACTTGTGACATCTGTGGTATGAATTGCTAATTTGTTTGTTCTGAAAGTTAGGGGAAAAAAAATTACCCCACTGAAGCCAGTGAGCAAAACTGCCTTTGCATTCAGCATTTTTCCCCATGGTTGCCCTGACAGCACTGACTCCTCCATTTTGTGCTTAACCTGGATTTGATTTAAATTTGTAAACTTTCCCCATGCAGTACATGGAGTTTTGTATCAGAGCATGCTGTTCTCTCTCCCGTAAAATATCTAATCCCTTTTACTTACATGTTCCTGCTAAAGCTGTTCTCTTATTCTGACGTGGAAGTCCTACCTGTACAAGCGTGATAGATGAAATACAGCAGTTGCCTTGATCTAACGTGGGGACTGTGATAGTTTTGTTATAGCTAATAAATAGAAAGGTTTTGTATTAAGACACACTGGAGCGAGTTCTGGGCAGAGACGTAGGTGTGGGGCGAGCAGTACAGCTGCAAGACTGCATGATGGTGAGGACTGATCTGTAGGTCTACAAAAACTCTCTTTGCAGTCTGTCAAACAGACTGGTGAGAGATGTCTTACAGAAGGCACGTGGCATATGATAGCGATACACCGCAATTAACCTGAGATAGCCAGCTTGTGATAGAGCAGATCTAGTGGTACACACTGTTTTTCCAATTTTTTCAGCTAATTCAATTGAAAATCTGGAAGGGCTGAATTGTGTTTTGTGGATAGCTATGTTAGATAGCAAATAAATGCTGTTAAAACTTGGCGGGTGCCGACGGCGGGTTCTCTTGCGGTAGAAGAGATTCACGGGGTCAAGGAAGAGCTAAAGGTCCTCTTCTCTCTGTCTGAATCGTGGGAGATGTTCATGTGGCTGTAAAGATGGCAGTCGTTCATCGGATGGCACGGTCAGAAAGGATGAATGCCACGTACTGCAAGAGTTACCACCAAATCGTTTCCAGCTGTGTTACTAAATGAAATTCCAGTAATATTGAGCCAGCTTGGTTTAGGGGGGGTTTTGCCTGCTCCCCAGCGCTGGCTGTTAATAACCGAATTCTATCCATGCAGTGAATAACCCTGTTTGGAATGGTAAGTACTGTAAGACATCTTATGGAGCCAGTGCTGGATTTGGGAACACTGCAGAATCTACTGGGAGCTTTAGGCTGAGAAGGAGCAATCCCAAAAAGCCTTTTCTAAAGTAAAAAAGGCAGATATACATGTTTTGGTTTTATCATGCTTAGAGAGAAAATCACCATGTAAAGGTTTTATGTCACTCTCTAGTGTTGTATCACTAAATTTGATACTTTAATTAGAAAGTTCAGTGTCAAAGATCTTTGGGCTGAAGACTCATCCACAGCAGAAGGGGTTTTCTAGTGCTGGGCACCATCATGTAGGTGTCGTAAGAGCAAAGGACAAGGATTTCATCTTTCCTTTGTGAAGTTTGTCCATTGGAACACTGTAATACCCATTTAAATGTGTTATTGATTTGATCCTTATATACATCTAAATTTCCCTACACAAATTCTCCTTCAAATTTGACTGGGGGGAAAAAAAAGAAAAATTGGCCCTTTTTTTTTTTGGTTGTATTTTTTTTTGTTGGGTTTTTTGTTGTTGTTTTTTCTCCCTCCTGCTATTTCCCATCATCCATCAGCTCAGCTGCCTGGAGTCCTGGGCATGCCCACAGCCCACGTGCACATCAGTTCCAGGAGACACGTGCAGAAGTCCCGTACGTTCAGGGAGCATCGCGCTTGCTGTGCATTTGCTGAGGCCATCTGTGCGGTGCGGAACAAATAGCTCCTGGATCTGCCGAGCTTGCGGGATGTGTTCTGTGCAGCATATGCTCGGTATGCAAGCCAGAGATGCGGCAGCTCTAGCCTGATGTCTAGCTGAACCTATAAAATAATAACTAAGCTGAGGCGAGTACTGTTTGGGTTTAATAGCACTTCTTTGTTAGGAAAAAAAAAAAAGGTAATTGATTGTGATTTGATTTATTTATTTGTGTATTCTCTGAGCGCTACGCTTTGGCTGTTGACTGCATGAGCAAGCTGCTCATGATTCAGTGGTCCTAAGCTTTTCTCATCACTTTAACTTTGATAACACAGTTTCTTTCTCCTTTTTTTTTAGTCATAAAATACAAAGAAAAATATCAAGAGTTAAAACTTTGTTGGCCCTTTTTTTCCCTTTCTTGCTAAACTTTTGTTAGATTAATCCCACGTAAGTCTCCTGATCTGCAAATAACAGGGTAATTAAAAATTCACGTTTATGAAAATGACTTTTTTTTCGGCTAGTATATGTTACAATTCAATTATCAGAAGTGGGGCTTGGGTTCCAGGTGTACTGTAGTATCCTTCAGCTCTCCTTGGCTGCAGTAAGCAATTGCTTTGACCATTGTCAGCTAATAAAACAGTTCCCTTAAACATTTCCTTCTTTCCCTGAATCATAAATTGCCTGGCGCCAGGAGCACTGTCTGGTAGGGGGAAATGCGGAGGCTGCTGATCTGCCTCCGAGCAGAGCATGGTTAAACTGTGCGGGGAGTCACAAAAAGTGCAACTCATTCTCATCGATCCAAGGGAGAAATACCTGGCATGTGTATTTTGGTTATTTATATCTTATTCAAGACAGTTCATATATTAAAAAGAAAGAGGAAATTAAAGCCCAGGGTTTCAAAAGAGCATAGGCAATTTGCACTCAATGTATGACTCCACATATCGTTAGAGAGGGGAAAAAACCACCTATTTTTTCTTGCTCTCCGATAGGCACCCCAGCAAAGCATGTCCAAGGGGATGGGAGAGCTCTGCTGGCTGGCTTGCCACGGCAGCTCTTGGATGCTGGTTCTTTGGCACTGACCCTTGTGTGTCCCTGAACATGACTGAACAGAAAGTAAATCTCTGTGGAGTTCAGTGAGGTAAAAATACAGTGCCTAATCAAATTGGTTGACCTAGATTAATTCTAGCTTTGTTTTTTTAAAAGCTTTAAACATATTTGCATATTGTTTATCTTTAAAATGTTTACCTTTTAAATGTTTACCTTTTAAACTAATTTAACAAGTACATAATAAGATGGTGCGAGTGAATAAATTCTATTTTTTTCTCTTTTATGTCAGTAACTCAATGTAAATAATTTTATTTTTTTTAACTAAATTTCGGTGGGTTATATTGATGTGAAAGAAAGAGATTTTAAAAGTAGCACTAAGTTCCAGTGAAAGAGATTAAAAAAAACCCCAAGCAACCAACTAGCAAAAGCTGCTCAGCTCTGCAAAGATTTATGTTTGTATGTAACTGAGCCCGTTTTCAGGAGCTTTGCTTGAGGATGGGCAAGGAAGCTGAGAGGAATGCAGGAAAATTACTGAAGGGAGCGTATTCTGCCGTGCAAATTCAACGGGTTAGGAAGGACATAAGATTTGGGAACGTTTTGAATTTGAGCCCATATCTTGGAGTCCCTCAGTCCATTTTGGAGCCTGAATTATAGCAAATACAAGAAAATGACAGATTTAATGTCAAAATTCAGGTATTTGAAGACAGCAACATGGAGAATTTATAACCCAGGAGTAAGGGGGGATGCCAACAGTAAAGCCATGGCTACGGCAAGAAAGCAGCCTACATTTTAAAGGCCGTGCAGCTCATTTCTGAAAGCGCTGAAGGCTCTAACAGACACATGCTTCAAAATAACGTGCATAAATTGTACAGACAGACGATGGCCTTTAGGCCCAGGTGCTGGTGTAGGGGGATGTGCCATGGCATGTATTGGAGAAGGGGTGCTGGTTTATAGCCTGCTTTGAGACTCACCCAGGAGAATTAGAGATGTTTTCTTAACAGGTTTATAATCACTTCCCATCCTTGAGCATGCAGGGGGGCAGCGGGGAATGTGGGAATGTACCAAAGCACCTTTTTCAAGGTATTATATCATCGTATTGGGTTTTGCTGTGCTGTATAGTCTTAGCAAACGATGTGAAAATAAACACCAGTACATATTTGCTGATATTAGTAAGGATACAATTTGGATGCTTTTAACTTGCCTTAAAATTTTTCTTGCCTTTAGTTTTTGAACTGATTCCCAGGCCATGGCAGAGGGCTGTGCGTTAGCCGTGGTGTAAAATCCAAGCCGTTGTTTACCCAAATCTTGTGCCAGTCTAAGGTTCAGGAAAATCAATGATTTATTTGTCAGGAACACAGCATGTTGTTTTGCATATTCTATAAATATTAGCCTACAGTGTGCCAATGACCTTCCTTCAATAGCATTTTATTATGGTATCTGGTTTATCATAGTAAAACATTTATTATTTTTTGGGTCATGTTAGAAGGTACATATGCTTTCATCTCCCGTTCACAACCCACTTATTTAACTGAGTATTTGATTTAAAGATATTTTTGGCTTGAATACAATATTTAAAGATACTTTTGGCTTGAAGACAATTAACTTAAAATATGTTTTGAGATAATAACAAAACAAATATCATTGGCAAACGGGTCCAATTTAATCTTAGGTGTAAGTATATACATATACTGTTGTTCTTACATTTTAATCTGAGAAATCATACTTTGGATTCGTTTCCCAAACGGTTGGGCATTGTGGGTAAATTAAACTTTACCAACTTGTTCAGCTCATCTTTGCTAAAGGGGTGCCATTGTCGACAAGGCTTTGTTTGCCATAAAGTAAGATTTATACTGACGGCTTTATATAGCAACAATAATATTAATTTGAATTATTTTTGTAAGAATCTCAGAGCATCTGGGGAAGATCATATGCATTGTGTTGACCTTACAGATGTTCAAATTGATTCATAGAGTAATTAAATAATTTGCCTGTGCTCATGCAGTGAGCAACATGCGGTGAAGAACAGAACTCAAATCATGTATTATTTTCACATGAAATATTCTGCTCCATTTTAATAACTAGTACATTTTCCATATGAATATTAAACCGTAACTCCAGCTGAGATAGCACAGTGCACATCTTGGGTGCATAAGTGGAACAACTATTGAATTTTTTTTTTTTTTTTTTTTTTTTTTTTTCAAAAAATAAGAATGGTCAATGTAGTCATTAGTTTTAAGGTCAATGTAGTTGTAGACAGACACTCACCCTGAACAACCCGTAGAGATACATACTTTTGTGAAGTCTTACCTAGATGGTCCTTCCTCATTCCCATCTTTCTGCTGGAGGTTATATCACTTCCAGAATATTGCTGCAAAGCAACCCGTGTGTAACCATTCCCCCATCCATTCAGGCAAAAAGAACTAGGATGGGTTTGTACGGCTTAAATAAACTAAGCTAACCCATTTGCTTTTGACCGATGCAGATGAGAGCACCCTGGTGAACCACTTCGCTGTACGAGCTGCCCGGGCAGTAAGCTCCTGCAGCAGGGATGGCAAGAAGGTAAAAGATGGGAGCCTCTTCTGTTTGCGTAGCTGAATCTGTAGGAAGACACCTTCCTTGCAGCCTTGTTCAGCTTTAAACTTAGAACATAAAGCCTTTGGAGTATGGCTTATAGACCCAGGGATAATAAACGTCAGCCTCATCAAAACTTTCTGTAAAGCTGTTATTACTCGTAATGGAGATAGATATACTTTGACATGTGAGAGCTGAATAATGATTGCGATGTTAGCACATATGTTTATTTCACCTTTCTCATATAAAAAGATGGATCAGGCAACATGTATTGCATTATCAAATTATCCCGAGAGTTGGAGTGTGGTGCACGCGAAGCTTCAGCTCTAATAATGCTGTGCCAAATTATGAGGAATGAATAGATGCTGAGTAAATAATCCTGTTTTGCTGTTAGTTTGTAATGGATTTGCTGATAGGAGACAACTTTCCTATCTGTTAACATCATGATAATTTGATAACCCATTTGTATTATTTAAACTGCATATTTTGTAAATGCTGAAGCAAAGTAATTTCCAACAGAAGCAGTACGTAGGAACTGCTGTCCTAAAGTGTTTTTTAAATTGCTTTGCTTGCAGCTACAGAGTTTGCCATAAAGAATGATTTCTCATTCTGGAATTTCAAAGCTTCAGGAGTGGTCATATAGCTGAGAAAGGGACAGCCTGATGATTTAAGACTATTTAATGCCCCGCTTGTTGTGGAACAGAGTGCCGTAGACCTTACTGGTCTAGCAGAACGTATCACTGTGGTTTCTTAATGTCCTAAACCAGGAAACTGATTTATCACCTATTAGGTCTTATTAGATCCCATTCAGAGGGAAAAATGAACTGCTGTACCTGGATGGCAGAAGATTAATTTGAAATAAATGTTGTATAGTCAGGCTTCTTCGGTTCTTTCATCCAAGTCAGTCTCTGGCTGGAAAGCTAGTTTTCCAGGTTTGATATGGTTTCTTGTCGAGAGGCATACTGTGCGTGCATGCAGGAATACAAGGATGATGTAAAACTGTCTGTTTGAAACAGGTGGAGATCTGATGTGATTACTTGACACAATTCTAATCTAGATTTTTTTTTTTAAAAAAGCATTTACTGCTCCATTAACATGCCCTCCTTACCTGTCTCCTTTGGTGCCTATAGCGGTGCAGGGGAGGAGCTGGCAGGTAGAAAGGCAGCTCTCAAAGCTGCCGTGTTGGTTGGGGTATCGCATCGTCTGGGGAGGGGGCTTAAGTGTAGGGTTTTATTTCTTCCAATAGCACTTCTTCCCCTGGAGAAGTCATGGGGAGCTGCTGTAGACATTTACCTACAGTTTCACATTTTTCCTGAGTTTAAATCTGTTGTTTTAAACCTGGAGTTGACTGTATTCATTAGGAAAAGTATGGGCGGTTGCCTGCTACATACATAACCAGAAGAGGCACTTCATAGTTTTTACAAATTATATCCTGCTGAACTTCAGTTGGTAAGAACGGTGATCTTGATCTCCATTTCTTTACTGTTTTTAAAACTATGCTTAGAAACATGGGTTGGTGACAACACACCGTGGTAGCAGCAGACCAGATTGTCTGGAGTGAGCAGCTTTAGCTGCAGAGGCTGGGAGGAGGAATGTGGGGGAGAGATGATCTTTTCTTCTTCTCACCCCACTTTTCTTTCAGCTTTGCCTGTTATTGCTGTTATTTTTAGTTTAGATAAAGATGCCTTCAAATGCAATGCAAGAACTGTCCCTCAAATCAAAAAATGTAATTGCGAAGCACCAGTGATGTGTAGGGCTTTCACCTCGCATTTGCCCTCAGAAACGACACCCCACATGCCATGGGGAGACATTATTCTCTGTTGGCCCATCCGAGTGCTGGGTATAGACTAATAAATAGTCACCTGGCTTTGAAATCTGCCAAACCAAACCGGCTGCCGGAGCTTCCCTGGGAGTCCCGCAGAAGCAAAGGGGCTGTGGGCAGAGCCCTCGCTGCCCAGACAGCGCCCACAAACTTCTCAGCCCAGGTCCACCAGGTCTTTTACCAACCATATTCCCCTTCAAGGAGGGGTTTCACACAAGTACTTGTACTGCCGAGTCGAATAATCATGTCTCAGTACATGGGCAGTGACGTGCTTATTGACTGCTCTTTACATAAGAGGAGAAAATATTGAATTCAGCTGGTGAGGAGGGAGGGGAGCACAGGTTTGTTACTCACCCTGATCGATCATACTCTTTTGAGTGGTGAGACTTCTTAAAGCATGAGAAAATGAGGTTTCTGTTATTGTCAGAGGCAGCAGCAAAGATTACCTTTGCAGTTCCAGCTGAATGAACGAAGTCTTACTTATTCTCTAACGCTGAATGAAAGATAAAATACTAATACCTTGTCTTTCGTTTGTACATCATCATACCAGCATTTTCCTATTCCAAGATTAACACCGATTGCGCTTGGTTTTGTGATTTGCAGGTTTCACCTGAGGGCAGATTGTCTTTACTGAGTAGGAAAGTCAGAAATTGGACTTGCACAGTATACAGGGCAGGTCTTTTAAGATGCAAAGTCGTTTGCTTCTCAGTAGCATCTTCTGATGTACAAAATGGGATCGGTACAAAAGGTTTGATATTTCAAAGAAATTCAACACCCTGTTAGTTCCAGATCAGCCAGTCGTCTTCCCTTGCTTGCTGGCGCCTGCCCCCGTATCGATCTCTGCTACGCGTTTCCCTCGCTCCGTGCAGCGCTGAAGCCCCGTGTTGGAGCACGTGCTGTGGGACTCGCAATGTCCAGAGGTCACCATGGGGATTGTTGGCTTATAGGGCTGTCTTGCAAAGCAAAGGTCTCCATTCTGTTCAATCTTTGCTAATGCATATAAAAAAAAAAAAAAGAGGTGTGTTTTGTCCAAAATACAGTTACTTCTTCACCTATGAACTTTTTTTTCTGATTTTGCTTAACACCTTTATAGTCTGTCTGTCTGTGCTTGTTAATCTGCATTTGCATGGTGAGTTACCCTTCCCTGCATCTTCAGGGCAGGATGTCCAGTGAAATTACCAATGAGATTGTATTCCCTATTCTGGAGTCGCCCATCCCTATTGATTTGCACTGCCCGCCATTCTAATCACACCAAATACAGTAACGTGGGCAGGTGTCCTAAGTCAGAAATTATAGATAGTTGGCCCAGTGCTGTTCCCATTGCGGTTCGCATTAATTTAGGCAAAGCAACATGCTAACATGTTCTTACGATTTCCAGAGCTGGTTCTGTCTCGACTTGTCCTGTAAATGTACTTTTAAAAATAACTTTAAAAGAAACCAAGTGACACCCCAACTTACTGTGCTGTACAGAGCAACTTAAAAACCAAATCTCTTATTCACCATAACTGAAAACTTCTTAGCAGAAGTTAATTTATACAGCTATGATCATCCAGCAATTATGATTTGTCACAGACTAATATTTACTTTCTTGACTAATTTAAAACCCATTCATTATACTACATACAAATTAAAAACAGTGTTGTGTTGGTCTCTGAATGCATAATTGCAATTAAGATAGTGTCTTGCAGAAATAATACGTGTAGGGTTAATTTGGACCACGAGTTGTTTTTTCTTCTGTCTTTGTGTTTCTGTACTATTAAATTATCCTGCTGTGGCACAGAGAAAATAACACTTACTTGTATCTGGGCTGTAACATGGTATTTTTAATGGAAGTATTTTTAATGAGACTGTAACAAGGGCTTGTAGCACGGCTTGTTGACTAACAGCAGATTAGTTATGTTTGCTCATTCCGTGAGAGGTGAGAGGCTCTGAACGGTGTTTCTGGCCCCAGTTGTGAGCGAGCAACTTTACTGAAGCAAATTAGGTAATTTCAGATGAAAATGTCAACGCTTGAAGAGTTAGAATCACAGGAGGTCCCTGCAGAAGTCTGTATTTCTCTCGTTTTAGTGGCATTTGGCTCTTAAACATTTAATGATGCCTTGGGAAAAAAAATATTATAATTTTTTCATGAATTACAAACTTGAGTGAATGTAACGTACATGAATATATTCCCCATTATAGGAGCAGCATTTGAGTGGTGTCTTCATCTAATGCTCTCTTAGGTATTGAACTAAATCACAGTTTGCGAGGCTCATTTGCACCTTTACGTGCTATATATGGGCTATAGGAGGTCTCTAACTTTTAAGTATGCATAAAGTGAGATTTGTGCAGTTGCAGTATACCAGATTAAATATTAAGGTAGATATAGCTAAAAAAAAAATATAATAAAACCCCTTTTGCTATTTCCCCCAGTAAAATTTATATTACCCAACCTAAATAGCAAGGTGCAGGGAGGCTATGCTTTCCTATAAAGCTAGAGAAAAAGGAAAAGACTCTTAAAATATAGGGAAAAAAAAATCTTTCAGTTGGCATTTTTAGAAAAAAATAGATTTTTTTTTTGCTGTAATTTATGAAACACTTGTTACGTGATTTCTTTTAAAATACTGTTTTCTACCGAAAACCTGGAAGACCTGAGGAAAGCTGAAAGAGCACACACGTTCAAGTTTAGCATCCTCTAATTCTTCAACAGTGGTTACCAAATCTCTTTGGCCCACCAGTGTGGTCAAAACCAAACCCTTTTGCAGGCTTTTGTGTTGATGCTGTAATACTAAAACTTTTGATTGAAACTACTATAAATGATTTCATAGTTTTGTATGCTACTTGAAGCCACTTTCAGGATTTTTTTGAATATCAGTTTTCAGCGATCACAGTTTGGGTATTATTGACGTTAAAGCTGAAATTACGTAAAATTTGAACAAACTGTGCATGCTGTTCTGCTTTTAATTTGTCTGCTAGTATATGGAAAAAATCCAGAAAGCTGTGCTTTTTACCTTATGTAAACCTTTGGCAAATCCTGTGGCTGTTCACCGTTGGCCTATACAGCGTCTTGCTCTTGCCAGACTTTCCATAACGCCTGCTGCAGATGGACATGAAAATGCTGGCAAGTCTTAATCTGCGTGAGCATCAATATCCATTCTAAAAGCAGCACTTTCCCTGCCCTTCGTGAATCACTGCAATGCCCGCGTCCCTCTCTCCATCAAAAGGCTCCTGTTAGTCCCTGCATCCCGCTCAGATCACTGCCAGCTTATCGGTGCTGGTGCTTAGGGCATGTCGTAGCAGCAGCTTCGTTACTGGGAGTCAGGAAAATCCAGCTGCTTCCGCACAAGCCTTCGTCCTCGCAGGTCGTATCTGTGTCTTGATACTCTCAGCTCACCCTATACTCGGTAGCTTTAATTGCTGCGAGTCTTGATCGTTCAGTGACCATGTCACGGGCCTCGAGTCAGTGCTGTACAGCCTCACGCGTACGTTGTTGCTTAAACCTCAGTGCAGCCGAGGGGCGAAGCAAATTGTGTATTGGCTCAGTGTGAATGTGTAATACAGACGGCCTGGCATGATGAGGCTTAAAAGGCTTGTGCTCCTTGAGAAGCTTTCTAGATGGCAGGTCGCTAAAGAGAGATGTTATTCAAGTTTGCATTTTTCAGCACGATAAAGTCTTTTTGCTCCTTGGTTTTTGGGCCTTTACATCAGGCAAAACCCCACCCGTTCGCATATCTTAAGACTTGAATATGTTTTCTCTATACCTTCCAGTTATGTTCGGCCCCTGTGCAACTTTTTCCTTCCAGGGATCGCATTAATGGTTTCCCTTAAAACTTTGTTACCAGACTCTACCTTCCAAATTCATTGTTTTCTTAAAACCAGAATTTTTTAATGAAAATTCTGGTAAATATGATAAAAGTAACATAATGCAAAAAAAAAAAAAAAGTGCTTGAAGCTCGTTGAGGACGTCTCTGAATTAGAAACTTGTATTCCTACAGGAACGAGTAAGCTTAAAAGCCAAAGTCCTTGAAGGCTTGTGTGGCTTACCATGAATAAAAAAGCCCCTGTTGCCTGACCGCACGCGCCCTTGCGACGAGCTGCGGAGCGGTGCGTGGCCTCCCTGCCTGGATCGCGGCTGCGTCGGGGTTCAGAGCCGCAGGGTGCTGGTCACCGGCCCGGAAAGCTCAGCGGAAGCTCTGTCAGCAGGGAATTCAGCTCTTTCCAGTCTGGTAAATGTTTCAAAGGCAAAGTAATACCCTCTTTCATCCATTAGTATTATGCTGTGTAAGATGAGGACAGCTTTAGATGTTGCTGTGTACACAACCATTGGTTAAAAAAAATCAGCATGAGCATTTTGTGTGTTCGTTTGGTTGTTTTATTTTCTGGGTGTGCTTTAGTGATGCTTCCAAGCTTTAATCTTCTTCACCCGTGGAGAGGCTGGGGCAGGGTGTGGGTTGTATCGGCTGCGTGCCTGTGTCCTCCGGAGGTGGAGCGGATCCTGCTTTCTGCGTGTCACCTGCGTTGGACAGACGGGGACCGGAGCTTAACATATTCTGGTCTAAATGTCTGTTAAAATTGGTTAAGCTTCTTAACAAAACGAAAGACACGTTTGGCTCTCCTTCTGAACAATGGTGCGTTCGTATCAGCGGCACATACATCCGCAATTATATTTCACAACTCATTTAATAGGAAAATTCTTTTAGCAAAACCTTTGTCCCATTCACACACTTGGCCATTTTTTTGTGACCCTGATTGCATTTGCCTCTGAGACTTTGACTTTACCAGGCAGAAACTAATTACCGGCTGTAAAATTCCAGGGAGGATTGGCATGTCAGATCCCCCTAGCCTTGAACTCATCCGAAGACTGCACACTGCAGCCACCTTGTACGAGAGCGTGTTGTTTGGATGCGGGAGATACCTGCTTAAAGGCTGCAAATTGATCTGTTTGTGGTGTCGGAAATGTCCCTCTGCTGCCCTGCAGTTCTGCTGGCATGTGCTAGGCTTGTTACAAGAGCGAACCAAAGTGGGTTTGATTGTTCAGTTCCATTGCGATTTCTTACAAGACAGTTCATTTTAATCTGCAGCGTTATTTAGCCCTTGTAAATTGGAGAAAACACATGCCTAGTAGGGATGAAATGAAAGCTGAAGGCAGTCGGAGGTAATCGGTGTTGCTGGGCTTCCCCAAAATAAGGGATGTACTAGAACAGAAAAAAAAACCAAAACCTTTTATAAATGTTATACAATTATTATCTGCCTTGCAAGTCTGATTTTTGTGCTGTATCATCTGTGACTTCCCGTGCGCGATCCCTTGTATGCAGGATACATTAGCTCTTTCCCTGGGAGCCAAACAAACCTGCTGATAACCGCGGAAGGGACGGGCTCCTGATGGGCTCTGTGCTGGGAGGGTTTCTGTTACCGGCAGGTATTGGAGCATCGTACTGAAGTATTTATTCCAGTCCTGTCTCCTTGCTGCACACAGTATCAGACAGGAGCCTGACAGAGAAAGTAAAAGAACAGCAAACCACTGATCTTGTCCAAGGGTTAATAGCTGGGTTAGGCAAGCAGTAGTCTGTACAGGAGATGAGCGCTGTTCTCATCTTGCTACTCTCTCTCCCTCACATACCCCACCACCTTCTTAAAACATTTTGTGTCACTTTACTATCCGAGAGCCACACTTTGGATCAAATGCAGGCTTACCTAAAGCTCCAGTAGGGTTTTTTTTACCTTACCAGCATTAACGATCCCTTCACAAAGCTGTCAGCCACATAAGCATCCGTGGAACAGCAAAGCAGAGCAGCCACTGCGGTTCATCGTTCTCATCTATTGCAAGAAATCGCATTTTATCTTCTTCCCAGGGAGCCACTTCTTGTGTGTGCTTGTTGGGGAGGTGGATCCCAATTTTGTGAAAGTTCAGCTCTTCTGGACAGTGTCTCTGTGCGAGTCTTGGTGGTTAGACAGTAAAAGTAAGAGTAAGGCATAGGACTAAAAGCCAAAGGCTTTTCAGCTCCCATGGAAACTTTCTGCCATCAGGCATCACGATGAACTTTACATTTTGGGTGATGGACAAAGAGAAGAGACCTCTCCAGCAAATTGAGTTGCTAAGCTCACCTGATTGATGACCCCAGCAGCACTGAAGAGGTGTTAAACGAACCTTTGGACACCTTCCTCATCTGCAGATTACTTTCTTTTTCCTCATTAATATTCAGTGATGGATTGTGATAAAGTAATTAAACACCCGCTGGAAAAATTGAGATTATTTTTCAAGCAACATTATGACATTTGTTTAGCCAGCTGCAATTGTCTTAACAATTGATTGCAAGATTGATGAAAATGCCAAAGAATTTGAAATGTAGGGAATCAATTCTATTGATTTATCCATAATTACCTAAAGTAGCCTTAATCTGTATTCACATCAAGGTATCCATGGAAATGGGTAAGTTACAGAGGATGGTCAGCAGAATGAGGGAGGTTCCCGTGCTGCAAACTGTGAGACACTGACAAATATTCAAAAACTTTTTCCCAAATTCAATCAGAACTTTCATGCTTTGCAGGAAAATTTATCTGTGACGTCCTTTCCCACACTTCCCATGAGTTACTTCTCTTTTTTTAATTATTTCTCTTTCCAGACTGAATGCTTCTTTAAAAAGGATTTGATCATTTTCGTGATGCAGATCATTTAAAAAATCAGTGTGACAGGAAAAAACCATCTGTTTTAATGATTTTTACCACTGCGAAAACTAACTGAATTCCCAGCTCAGGTCAAGTCAAAATGAGAACCCAGATGACATCTTTCAAGAGACTCCACTCTTGCACTGATAATGATCTGGAGGCATCTTGTGTGGAGGGGGTATTGGGAAAGCCAGCTTCCTTCTCGGTTTGGAAGGGCGGCGCTCAGTTCGCCGTCTCTTTGCACCCACAGCAGCTGTTGGCCCATGAAAGCAGCAGCTGCCGGCAGAGCTGGGTGTTGAAGCCTCGCTGGAGATCCACCAGCCCTGGCCAGCAAGCTCGGATCATCCGAGAGCCCACAAAGCTGTCCTCTGTGGCTGCATACTCGCTTGGAAGAGATGTTTTTTAGCAAATAAGCTCACCAAGGGAAGGTGATGATATCTGTACCATAGCAAAGGCTTTTTGCATTTTATTGAGCAGCACATTATAATGAAAACTGCTTGTTTAATAGCTAACCTGATTGCAGAGATTTCTTCCAGCAGCACTACAACAAATTGCATTTGTTTTAAATTAGAAGATCTATTGTGAGGTTTTGCCAGTTGCCATAATAAGAAACAGTCTCTCTGAATTCAGTAAGTCTTCTTCCTTGCGAATATTAACTTTTGGGTTAGAGGAACACTAATGCTGTCCACTTGCAACAGACACTACTTTCCCAGTATTGTAGCCTTAGCTAAAAACTCCTAAATTTAATTGTCTTCTAGCATTTCCATCAGAAAACACTACTTCCAATCTTTTATTACTCAGTCATAAAATTCCCTAGGTGGTGAAATTTAGTACATAAGGTTATAACCATGGCTGGAGGTACATCTTAGATAAAATTTCAGGAGACAAAGTTTACTGGTGCTTTTGAAAAAGAGTATAGAAGTCTAAAGTTTCTTTTTTCCTGCACTCTGAAAGTCATCAAGAAACCACAGCCTAGGCTTCAGAGTAGCGGTCAAGAGAGGAGGAGAGTGAGGGCAGTCGGATCCTGTCACAGGCTGTCCAAGGAGGTTGCCCAGGGGAGTCCACATCCTTGGAGGTACTCAAAGCCCAACTGGACACAGCCCTGAGCAACCGGCTCCAGTTTGTCCAGAGACCTCCAGAGACACCTTCCAGCCTCAGCATCTCTGTGCTCCTCTGAATTTATGCCAAGACCATTAAACACACAACTACGCTTCATGTTGAGCATTGCGTTGGTGCCATCCTCATGCTAAAGATGCTTTTCTTGCCAGGCAGAGACCGTTTTAGCAGGTGTCTGAGGTGGACTGTGTATCGGCGTGGATCCATCCAGCTCTGGGTCGGCAGGGTACATCTGCACGGACGTTTGAAGGGACTGTCAATCCAAACCCTTTTTTTATACTGTTTGTTTCTGTGAACAGTTATCATTTGGTTGTCCGGTGGTGTAACACTGTCACCTGTCTATTCCAACAGGGTTGTTCCACCAGTTTGATTTTAAGGTGCAGGACAGCTGTAGTGCAGAGGTGGTTGGTAAAATAACGCGTTGTGCCTGTTACACGGTACCTGTTATTGGCAGTCAGACCGCAAATTTGTCCTTCAGAATTTCGTAACTGGCAGTTATTTTTCATTCATCTGTCCCCACTGTTTTAGAGGACACACAGCACAGAATATAAATTAGGAAAGAGGTGTCAGTGATTATAGATAATATGCTAAAACTGTTTCTGAAATATTTATTAGAAAATAGGTTAATAAAGTGACATGGTGCACCTGTGCTGGTGTGGAGTAGATATGTATTGTAAGTAAGTAAGTATTTAGTAGCGAGTCTTCATTGGGATTATTCTGTGCTATTATCATAGTCAGCCCAGGAACTGTAATTCAGAAGAAAGCAAATTATCAAGGTTTTTGTTTCTTTTTTTTTTTTTGACTGCTCTTTAGCCTGATGAATTCGAAGATATTAAAAGGAATCTTTTAAATATTTTTTTAAAAGAAAGAGAGAGAGGTAGACTGGACAGAGAAGCATCATATACAGAAGTGTAACACGAGAAGGATTTTGGAAATCGTCATTTGGGCTGAGCAGTTGTCAGGTCTGGAGGCGTGAAGATGGGTGAACAGTAATAGCGCCACCAGAAAAGAAAAGAGAGAGAATATGGGAAGGGAGAAAATTGGGGTGAGGTGCAAGGAGGGCAGGTACCTTCATGCTCACTCGTTTTAATGATTTTGACTTTCATTTGACTTGTACAAAATATGCGTATGAGGTCTCTGAATTTTCGATGTTCCAGGGTTAAAATAATTGGAGAATCACCATACTGTATGCAATGCCAACAGAGAGGTGGTTATAGGAATATATAAAAATACAAGTTTTAATTCATATGTAAGGAAAAAGTTGTTTAAAACTTAACTGTGCTCTGCAACTCTGAGAAGTTGAAAAAGAATTTGAAGGTATTTGAAGTGATTGCTGTTTAAAAGAAGGCTTTGCTATTCATGCCTTAGTGAGCATTTGTTCAGGTTTGGGTTTTGCATTGGGATTTCAAGGTCTGGGTCTGTTGTTTCGTACGCACTCTGACAAGATAAGAGTAGTCTGTCTCATACATGAACAGTAAATTTGTCTCCCAGAGAAGCAAAAGCTCAAGCATGGAAAGCATGATGATGTGCAGGAAGGCTGATCAGCTGTAATAAAGCATTCATTATCCTTCCATCTAAATTAACTGAAATGACATCATAATAGTGCCTTTTATAACCTCACTCCAAATTCGCTCTCTTTTATTGAATTATCAGCTAAACCTAAATTATTTTAAGCTGCATCTGTATGTTCTTGTTTAGATAATTATTCTGTCATTAGGGAAACCATTCGTTCGTTCTTTCATTCTTCTTTTTTGATGTTCGCTTAAGGAAAAATACTGAGGAGTACATTTGTAGCTTGTATCGTTTCACATTTTCTTGTCATAAGTATTTTGCTTAAGTGCTTATAGCGTAAATCCGAATCCCTGGGTACTAGAGCTAACTAAATAATGTACAAAATGGAATATACTGTGAGAATGTTTCTACTTTTGCAATATCTCTCTCTAGATTATTTCTCCAGACAACCTCTTTGCAGAGGCAGTTTGATTTCTGTGTGTGCATTACCTGATGAGAGAGGTGTGTTGCAGCATCGTGTGGCTTCCAGCTTTCCTCGGCTCCTTTAGCTTTTGCAGATAGTTTCCAAGGATGTGAGAGGCTGAATAAAAGAAAAATGGGGCATAGAATATTTTTAAACGTGAGAGAACAAGCAAATCAGGGCACTTGACTAATTATAAGAGAGAATGGAGGAAGAAAATCTGACTGTACCTGAGAAGGAGGAAAAGAAAAAGAGTTGTTTGGCACAGTGACTCCTGTTACACTTATAAATTGAATCCCATTGTCCCTTCTTCATCTATTATTGCCAGTTGAAGTCTAAATTTGATATATATGAACAGCCTCCTGAATTCAGTGAGGTGGTTTTGTAGGAAAAAAGAGCCTCTCTGCAAAGGTAAAAACTACAGATTCGGACCACGAATTTTCACGCTGTTTGGTGGAACAGTCTCTAAGCATACATCCACAAACCAATTAACCACCTATGGGCCTGTTGGAAGTGATTAGTAATCAAGAACAGTAAAAACGCTCGGAACTCAGTAGCTGCAATTGAAGTTAGTTCATGGCTTGAATCAGCAGCATATTAATTGATTTATTGACTTTGGATTGAGAGCCATAAATGGGGAGAAATTAGTGAAGAAATTAGTACTAATCTAAGGCAGGACAAGGTGAATGATACCCACCCAGATCACAGGTGTTTGCTTAACCTGGGTTTTTTTTTTTGTTTTGACATGTTTTTTTGAGAATTTCTGCTCTCGGTGGCCCATCCTTAGCATCACATAGTATTTCCTAACGTCTAACCTGTGCCATGGTTTTCTGCATCTCCTGGCCTCTTGCTTCTCCCACCTGAGCTCTCTGCAGTATTTTTGTGTCACTCTTGAAGCATGGTGACTTCAACTGAACAAGATTCCAGCTGAGGCCAAGTAGATAAAGACAAATATTTCACATCTCACAGTGGACCCTTATCCTAATGCAACCCAGACCGAGAGCATGATGGCACTGTGACGCTCAGCTGTTTTACTGACTTTTGCAGTCTTCCACTGCGTGTTTGTGCACTTCATTATTCCTTCTGGCTTATGGAGAACTTGATAAAGGTGTCTTACCAGGAAATACATAACCAGGGGTAAAATATCAAGAAACCCTGATGATGGTATAAGACCTCATTGTGACGGTGGCTGTCTAAACACAGAATAAGAGGACAGTCCCTACTTCAAAGGACCTAACTACAACAGAAGAGACAGCAGAAAGCTGCTGAGGCCTGCCCAGCACCACTCATCCCCAGGGGCTCAGCACACATAAACCTCATCAGTCCAGGATGTTAATTTTGTTATTTGGTAGATACTTGTGCCCTTTAGCAACGGTCATTCTTCCTTCCACATATCCTGAAGTGACTTCCTTCTGTAATCATAGTCCTTCTATTCCAATCTCATCATAGGAAATGTTAATTTCCTTCTTTTAATTGGGTTGATAAAGTCTTTTGTCTAATAAATCTTTTCCAGTATGTTAGCCTTAGATTTTGTTGCTCTGTGTGACATTCTCGGTATTGCAGCGGAGTACATTGTGATCGGTTCCCGTCTCTGAACTTCGCTCTTTTTCAAGGTTTAACTTTAGTGGCTCTTCCTGACACGGATTCTTTTGCTAATCAAAACTGAACTTCAAGAAAAGCTCTTCTTTTTATGCACATGCAACTGGAAACTAATCTTCCTTATTAATTGCAGCAAGATAAAGTATACCACTGCGGATTGACCTTCTCCCCCTGAGCACAGGAGGTAGTTTTGATTACTTGTCTGTTGGTCCGAGTACACCTTTCATCCTCACGTGTGTTAGCAGCAGCCAGCTTATTCCTCAGTATAAAACTGATGCATTTGGTTTAGTTCTGCCTATCCCGAAGAGCCACGTTTCCCTCCAATTTTTTCAGTTTCTCCAACTTTGACAGTAAAGTTACTGAAAATTGTCAGTACCCGCTTTGGAGGAGGAAGAGGATTAAACTAACACCTGGAATGATTCATAACATGTTTCTGCTTCCTCTTTTGAATTTTATTTGGGCATAAACCTGAACCGTTTTTACATTCATGAGTTGCAGCAGACTTCACAGGTGATAACATACCATTTCGTAGGTTACAGCCAAGAACTCATCAAGCAAAATTTTTTTCTATCCAAATGATTTCTTCAGGGTAGTAATCTTTCTGTCTGATTAATCATACGCCTGAGTGTCGTACCAAAATGGTGAAGCGAAGCCAGCCTGGCCGTCTTACTTTTGCCACGTCACCCTATGTCCGTTGTTCTTTCTTCTGATTCTTTTTCACCAAATGCAGCTCGTTCACAGGATGGCGTTTGAGTATTCCAGGTAGAAATACTTAGCTTTTTTTTCCTCAGCTGACATCTCTCCTCACTCTTGCGTGGGTGTGTAAGAGATTGCGAGGTGGTCAGGAGTAGTCAGTGATCTCAGCCTGATGGAAAACTACATTTATCTAATTACAGCCTTCCCCTGTAACAATAAAGCTATACACCAAGGTGAAGGGAGAGTACCGTGATGAAATCTCTCTTCTCTTGTTGTTCCAGTGTGGTATACAACTTGGTACTTCTTATTGCCAATATTTTAACATATATTCCTAAAATGAACTTCATCAGATAAAAATCATCACAATTTTACTGTTTTCTCTTGGCACTGGAGGTACTAGTTGATATTAGGAAGCGCTGTGAGCTTAGCCATGGCAGGGCCATTCTAGTGACTTCAGTTGTGCCGGGTCATTGTAGCGCTTAAATCAGTTGCTGATTAACCCACTTCATAACTTCTCTTTTCCTCAGGGAACTGGACTATTCAGGATGGATCTTACTGTTACTGTACTGTGCCAGTCATGTTTCACTTTGCAGTACCGTGATCTGCAATAGTTATATTTTGGCTGCCCCCATGTTGTAGTAAAGGGACTGTCAATATTTCCAGCAATCCTTTCAGTACTGGTCGAAACAGGCACAAAACCCTCATTGACTGACATTTGATTTGCAACCTAAGATATACTGTTATAATAAAAATACTGTTCTGTTGACTTTCGCTGGGACAGGAACTGGTCCTTCTTCACTGACATACGCTAGGAAGTGTTTTATCCAGTAACGGAAGGATCGAGTGTATCATCAAATTAAATCAAAATTAAAATGGGGCTTGAATAATTCAAAAATCAACACTTAAATCTCCGCACCTCTTCTTTTGATGTTCTTCCGTAGAAAGTTGGGAAGAATACCTGCCTTCCTAAAGCAGCCTGACTGCAGGGGTAGCACATAGGCTGAGAGGATGGTGGTGTTTAATTACAACTACAGTTTAACAGATGTGCTGTGGTTTGGTCCTTTTGCAGTTGCAATGTACAGCAGATTTTGCATTATTTGTTCTTTATTGGTATTTGCTAGAATTAATATGGGGGAAAAATGAGAGTTACAATTTAAAGAAAAATAATGGTATATAAAGTAATGAGATTGTTCCAAAGCTTAATTAGATGGAGCAGATTGAATACATTATAGTGATGTCTTGAGGCAACATAATTAAATTGTAGGCATAATCCTCCCTGTATTGGAAACGATTTTATCTTCGTAAGGCAAGATGGCCTTTCCTGCGATGTTAAATTACTAATTCTTCTAGGAAGACTTACAGATCTCATAGTATTATCAGACTTTAAAACCACAAAACAAAACAGGGTGTAACAGTCTACATATCAAACTGTTGATAGTCTGATTTACATGGATAACTTCAGTTTCAATCTTAGTATATGCTACAGCTCAGTAATTGAATCATAGATCCAAAGCACATACACCTGCAGTGTATTATTGTGTATGCTGAATTCATCTCATTTATAAAACCTCTTAATGAAGTTGTTTCCAAATATATACGCTGACAAAGATACTGGTGAATAACGCACAGCAGTGCCCTTCCTGAAATGCATCTCTGCGTATGCTGGATGCAAGCACGGAGGTGCCTACGACACCTTAGCTATAAAGAGCAATACGGTAGAATGTGTGTAGGTGTGCATACCTATACATGTATGTATTTACTTTTTTNTTTCATGTTTGGACACTTTCTTTCTCCATTACACTACTGTGAAGCTGCTCTGACTTTATAGTACAGGCACATGCCAATGGTGTCAAAATTTTTGCCTTACTTTATTAATTTAGTATACATAAAGAATCTCTCATAGCATCCTGATGCCCGTGTGTTATCTGGAGGCTTCCTTTCTCTTGCGTTACCAAATATTTAGCTAAATATTATTATTTTTTCAGGAGAGATCTCTAGGTAAATTCAGTAAAAGATCTGTTGAACTTCCTCTAATTTATTTTTTTTTAATAATTCTGGTGTTTGTCAGCCTGTAGAAAGATTAATTTTGTTATTTGCATTCGACAGTGAACTCTCTTTTTAAAAATTGCTATTGGGAGGGAAGAAATGTAGCGTGTGTCATGAGTGGTCTTTATCATTGCTAGTACTTTCAGGAGACATAAATCTCTACCACAGTCTGCTCAAAAGACAAGCTCATTTGTCTGGGCATTAGCTGGCAGTTTCATAGCGTAAATTTAAAGTTTTCAGGAGGAATCTAATGTTTATTTTGAAAACGGAGATTAGGGTACCAAAGAATAATATGTTTACTTTCCAGCGCCATGAATATGTAGTGACCTACTTATACTGTACCATTTGGTTTTATTTTTAAAGCCTGTCAAGCCAACTCCTATTGCAATTTAAGAAGCATTTTTTTCAGAAAAGCCATAAACTACGCTGGGTACTAAATTAGCGTTTTAGAAGTAGAACAGTGAACAATGGTTTGAAGATTGTCCTTCAACAGCATTTTATGTGTTATTGTGCCGTAAGTAAAATAGTGTTTGCCTCGTGTTTAAAAACATGTTTTGCTTGACCAGCAAGTTAAAATACAGCCAATTACAGGCCTAGGTTAGATACAACACTAAGATACTGTAACTTTAAAAATATATATCCTTTTTTCTAATAAACTGAATTTTTAATGACCTCTTGATTATCATGAGATATTTTAAAGACAAGTGATTTTATCCAAAACATTCCTTGTGTTTCTGCATATGCTAATTTACTTGATTAATTTTGAGAACATCTGCATATAATTCTGTATACTTAACAGTGGTGAGATCACACTGCTTTTCAAGTAACAGCTACAAATTCCACTTTCCAGACAGACTCAGATTTTTGTCTAATTGGGATGCCAAATGTACAAAGGTACCAAAGAAGAGTGTGTAATTATGTAATTTTCTCTTGATCTTTCAGAGTCTTCCTGCGAGCAATTAATCAGTATGCAGATATGCTAAACAAAAAATTTCTTGATCAAGCCAACTTTGAGTTACAGGTAAGAAAAAAACACCGGGTTCTTGAGGTCTAATGTTAATGTTATAATACATTTCTGCCCTAATCGCCTAATTTTGGTGTATGTATGTGTCATCTTGAACCCCGGGAGACCAGTTAGCCCAGTTAAGTCATTTCAGGCTTAGCAGGTATGTACGATCCATTTGTGTCTTGCGGGTCTTGTCCTAGAACAGCACCAAGTCTTACCCAGGGAGTCACAGAAAACTCCTTCCCTTCAGGAACAGCAAAAAGGGGTTTCCTCCCCCTTTCTCAGCAGATGCTTTAGCAGATTTATTGCCTCAAACGTGGAGCCTGAGACGCGGCATCCGAGTGCCCTACTGATGAGAAATGCACCGGTTTAGGTCACTTGTTCAAGATCCCTTTTTTTTTCTTTCGTATTTATGTGTTCACATTTAATTTCACTTGAATCATCAAAACACAATCGATAGGATTTGCAGATGGGAAATGTGTTGTGGAAACATAAACACATCGAGGAGATGTACTAAGAATATATCAAGAAACACTGCCTCTGTGTTGTCTGTTATTTTCTCCTTTAAATATTTATGTGCATAATTTAGATACTTCTAAGTTGTTTTGTAGGTGCGCAGAAAAACATTGCAGAGAATTAATGGTATCTATTCTTGTCATTTTGGGGGCTTTCAGCTTTGGAACAACTACTTCCACCTGGCTGTTGCTTTTCTCACACAAGAGTCTTTACAACTGGAGAATTTTTCAAGTGCTAAAAGAGCAAAAATACTTAACAAGTAAGTCCTATTCGTCATCTAAATCATGGGCAAGAACTTGAGGTCTATTAACATAATTTTAGTTTAATTTCTTAGCTAAATCCATTCAAATTGAGATGCAATCATGGTATAATGAAAGGTTGGTTTTAAAAACATGAATCAAGTATTGCATATGTTTCTACCCTTGAATCAAGATCTAAATTACATGATTCATTACTGATGAAGACAGTATTTTATACTGCAGGATGTTCATAAAGTCAAGACTTTTCAGAAGTATTAACATATTATAAAACTGAATTTTTAAATCACTTTAGCTTTGTGCTTATTCTAATCTCATTTTACGTGAGCTCTTTATTGCTTAATCCCTAGCGGCCTTTTAGGTGAATTTTTGTAACTACAGCCCGTTTCACTGCCATATCCCTGAAGAATGGGTTTGTATAACTGCAGTCTTGTATGCTTTCCTGGTTAAAAGGGATTACGTTGCCTACCTCTGAACAGGGAGCTTGAACTACCCGATTGCTATGCAGAATCCCACAGCAAATGAAACCTGTCAAAAGAAAAAAGGCTAGAAATAAGACTGGAGCATGAATGTTTTGTTTAATGTATGCATTTCTCCTAAATTTCATTGGGGTTCCAATGTAGTGGACCTTATCATTAATTAACTAAACACTGAACGCTGAAAACAGCCAGTTAAGTGTATTCAAACACTGGGTGTAGAATCTCTTTCTGTGTCATAATATTTGTAAAGAGCGCCTGCAAAAGCAGGTTGTTCCCATAGTCAATCAGGTTGCTGCAGTTAATGCACAAAAATGAGGAGTTTCAAAGCTATAGAATTATAGAATCATAGA
>VZTV01097913.1:0-14697 GCA_013400875.1 Anhinga rufa | reverse complement strand
GGCGCCGGCCGGCCGGCCGGAGGGGCAGCCCGGGGGCCGCTGCCGGCCCGTCCGCCTCCGCCCGCGGCCCCGCGGTTTCCCTCCCGCCCGCGCCGGCGATGGGCTGAGGAGCGGAGGCGGGCGCACCGCAGCCCCTCACCCGGCCGTCCCGTAGGGCCGCTCTTCTCCGCGGCTCCCCGGCGGGAGGCGGTGCAGCCTCTCGGGCACCGGTTTCCAAATATTTGTTAAACTGTCCTTCATTCACTTTCCTCTTCTGCGAATCCGCCCAGAAATCATATCTATTTTCCCTTTTCATATTAAAATTATTTGCCATGTTGTCCTTAAACTTCAAAAGACATTTGTGTGATCTACCAAACACAAACTTAAGTTTTTGTGTGTTACTCTAGTATGAGACGCAAGAACATACCCAACACTCATTTCCTTAGTGTATATTTACAGCATGTAGAGGCACAGAACCACAGTTCGTAGCTTTATGGACTTTAGCTGAGCTATAAGGATTAATGTAAACTGAAAGGCTGACTCAGACTCACTGTTTTTTGAATCTCGTTTAGAAAAATCTTGTTTGGTTAACAGTTGGTTGGACTCTTTCAAACTAACATTATTCTGAGAAGACAGTTCTTTCCAGATGGTGGCAGCCGCCATTTATCCTCCAACACGTACCTCTTAGTTACCATCAATGTCAAACTTCTATGCTGAGAAGCATGAGATGGCTGCCCCTGAAAACCCATTTCAATTTAATCAAGGTAGGTTTAAAGTAATTCTGGAGCCACATAATTGTAGCAGATTTTTTCCTAAAGGGAACACCACACTACAGCAGTAGTTTACACAAGAGTAAGTACTGACCCGGCCCTTACAGAGTAAGTTGCTGAGGGCCTGGGCAGGTAAATACAGTACTTTAGAACTGCGTATCCCAAGAAGAGATAATTTATTCTTGTGGTATAGGGATTAAGTAAGCCTCAATTTAGCCTATGTTGAATGAGGACTTAGACTGATTTGTCTCCAAAATCAGGGCAAAGAATTCAAATTCTGTACAACACTTGGTCATTATTTGGAACTGGGAATAGAAACCACGTAACTTTCAAATGTTAATGATTTATTCTTGTCCAGACAATACAAACGGATCTAAATCCAAGCACTTAAATCTCTCAGCTCCCAGTATCCCCTTACATAATAAAAACTAAATGGATGCATCTGCTTTCTGTTACTATGTTGTGCAAGATACTGAAGATGTAAAGCTTAGTCCAGCTGTTCACTCATCCTCATTCTTGGGTTTTGCCACACTTAAGACTGTTTTCATGAGCTGAGAGAGAAAGTAGCAGCTTCAAACTTTAAAAAAAAAAAAGAGAAACCTTTCGTTTTTATTTAGTTTTTATTTCTTTCTTACTGTTTGGCTCTGGTAAGAACTTCATTCAACATCCAGCTCCAGAATGTTTGGTGAAAATTTACAGCTGAAGAGAAAGTACAAATACTTACTTTAAAATTAGTAAGAAAATAATTATGGACTTCATATCATCCAGACAGTGCACCAGTCCTTCTAGACAAAACCTCTGCACACATGACATACACTTCAGGAAAAAATCAAAGGACCAATCTATAAGGAAGTGCAATACATTAATGTGAAACCCCAAACTGGACTTGCCAGGTCTTTGTTTTCTTACACAGTATTTTGTGAAAAATTAAAAAAATGTTTAGTCCAACTGCAAAAGCTAACACATATGCAGACCTAATAATGACTATTACATTTCCACTTACTATTTGCTGTTTTTTCTTAAGACAGACCGTAAAAGCCCCTGCTCAGTAACAGAACAATACTACATGTATTTAAAGATTATTCCCACAAAAAAGTTTCATCAGCTTTATCAATATTAATTCGTTTCCAGAAATTATCATTGGCCTTCACTTGCTGTCTTTGAAGTCAATGGCAAGACTCTCACTGGCTTCAACAGGAGTTAGGCTCTCAAAAAATAAGGCAAGGATGATAACTTTTGTGCAGTTAGGAGTAATATAATAGGATTGGAATGCACCTTGACACTTGTATGACTACATGTAAGTAACACCCCCCCTCAAAAAAAAAAAAAGAAATCAATAGGTCCTGAAATAACATACGTAAAGCGATGCAGATTCTTACAATGCTATGGAAACTAATACAAATGAAGCTTGACTGATATAGTGTGAGTTTTTTTAAAGCAATAAAGATCAGTGATGTTAATTTGCTAATGACCATGTTCTGAAAACAATATTACCCATAAATAATCCATGTGTTATGAAATTAAATAAAATTTTAACTAATAATAAACACAATATTAAAACATTATTAATGAGTATATTTGTGCATACAAATTTTCTTGTTTTATACTAAGCATCAGAACTCTGTAAACTGTGAGGCATTCATCGTGCTTAACATGGCAGAAAGTTCTATGACATCTTCTCATTATTTCAGTTTGTTCAGTCCTCTTCCCATCAAACATGCAAACACCGTCATCACCATTTTTGGCTTCACTTCAACCAGATCATCTGGGAGAGCATATATACGAGCACCGATTTTTCGAGCAACTGAAATGGCATACCTTGGAAAACAAGAGAAATATTGTTATTTTCCTTGCATCTACTAGTGTGCCAAGATTCGCAAGAACAACAGATTTTAATAGCAGGATATGCCTGCTCAGTCAGTATTTACACTCTACAATAAACTGGACATTATCGTGAAGAAAGCATGTTTTAGCAATAGTACTGGTAGATGTTTTGCTACTGGTTATCAAAGCATTTATTTTTGTCAAAACCAACATGAATTATGGCAGGCTATTAAAGTAGTTGCAGAGTGGTGTAGGTCATATTAGCCGTGAATTTGATTTAATATTTTAAATATGCTAGAAAAATACCTCTAGAATATTAGAATTTATAATACATTCTATGTGAAACAAATCAACTAATATTAGTATAATATCTCTATGTTAACAAATCAGTAAATAATTAATTACACCATTAATTCATGTACTTCCTGCACTTTAGGAAAACATAAAGCATTCATTTAAAACTTACTTAGCATTATTCAATTTGTCTTGGTAAGAAAGATCATCTCTCTTGACCATTTCTGGACGAATTGCTTTTGGTGCAATGGCATCTATTAAATCCAGGACAGGTAAACTAGTGCTAATTGATTTGTCCTAGAAGAAAAGACTCAAAAGATAAGTATAAGGAATTTGCTTTCATTATTCTGTCTTCACAATGCAAAAAACCCTACAGCACATCTTACATACCTATTGAAAGATAGCAGCATGTTTTGTAACTTTATTGCATAAAGATTTTTCGCCCCTTTTATGAGGTCTAATGTTCTTTTCCGCAATCAGAAATAAGGGTCACACTCAGTGTTGACTATTTTTACACAAATGGTTTCAATTTATTTAATGAAAGAAACCCCATTTCTTCCCTAAAGAAGGAAGGGAACTTTGAAAGAAGGCCAAGGACCAGGCTTTCAAGACAACAAAAAGGTATTTATGTTCCCCAACTACTTGTGATTCTCTCCTTTTCTTGTAATGGAACAATCTTCTGCAGTAGTTTATGGCTCACTGTTTTTATAGTTTTTCAACTCGGATGGTATTCTGAGCTAGGATGAGCAGTCTGTATTTTGTATTTATTACACAGACGTGTTTTCTATTCTTAAAACAGCAAGTGCGATGGCTGCAATTATTTCTTCTTAACTGTTGAGGCAGATAAGCAGCTGATCATGTCAAACCAATAGTCAGCAGACAGTGCCAGTGAGGCTGGCTCTGTTCCTGCAGGGGCTCAGCATGTAAGCCACCACAAAAAAACACGAGCATACCAAAAGCAAGATGTTGAGACAGATTCTCTTTGTACTTTCAACTTATTTATACCACCATTATTACAATTTATGTGGAAACAAGAAAAGCAGCAATCCCTTTTAAGAAGATGAAGACTTAAATTACCTTCTAGAGTTAAAATTAAATATTTTGTTCTATAAAATTATTTGATATTACCTTTTGCCTAATGCTAACCTAATTCAATTTCATAACACAGTGAGCTCTCAAGTATTTACCTTGCTAGGTTCTTATGTTCCTGTTGTGAACCACAGAAATAACTGTTTCAGAATATACAGTGAACCTGTATAAGAATGTTACATTTGGCACGCAAGTGCAATTATTAATCTACCATTTCTATAGAATGAGATTCACACAGCATGACACACCTGACATACATATTCTTTCTTTCATGTTTATCAATTTGTTCATATTTGCTGAATGGGAAAAGCTCCTGGTTTGTACAGGTCTTCTGCACATCAGCAGTGCCAGACAAAAGATGTCGCTGGTTAACTTGGGCTCCCTCTCCTGGCTCTGTCACGCACAAGTACCTCTTTTTGACCAGCTGTTAATAAACATGGTGATTTCCTCGCATAGTCCCGCCCCCCAGTATTTTCAAAATTGTTCTTCATGTCTGTACAAGCATGAGAGTGCCTATATCCAAAAATTTTGAAAATACAGGACCTTCCATGCCCAAACAACGGTAACTTCAGACAGAAGACCCTTTGAAAGTTTAGCCTTTTTTGTTGTTGTTGCTGTGTTTTTTCTTTTGTTTTGAATTTTACAGCAACAATTATAATTTCTTTTTTATTTATTAATAGACTTGTAAAATACTTTTGAAGATTCACAGACTGTCAGAAATATTTCCTTACACACTTATGCTAGCTGATGGGAGAGTCACTGTTAAAGCCAAATTATTAACAAATGAGATTAAAAATCCCAGATCTGATTATATGTGGAAAGAGGAAAAGTAAATTAATTTGATTACCTTGAAACTTGTAATTGAAGTTTTCTTATTTGCTTTTGCAAGTGTCTCATTCACCCACTTAATAATAATTTCATCATTTACTTTTTCTCCCTCTCCAAGGTCTGATAGTACATTCAGAGTATACCTTTAATAAATAAAATAAAGAGACTGAGTTAAGGTGAGTGGTAGAACTCAACTCTGCTAACAGCACTAAGCTACAAGCAGAATATTACTTCGGCGCAGTAACAATGCTAAGCACTTATCTTCATAAGTTACCCTTACCTTATAAACAATTCACTACTTTAAATCACTTTTTCAGTTGCTGCAAGAATAACACCCCAAAACTCATTAATATTCACTGTTATATCTTCTTCATGTATTTGTTTTACGAAGCACATAATAACTAATTTTACTTTATAAGCTTGAATGGCTCCCTACCATCCGAGTCCTTGAAAACTGAATCACAGCAGTCTGAGAAACAAAAAGCATTGAGTGTTTTGGGGCAGGTGTAAGATAATTAACTTGTGGAAAATATTTGCAGTGAAGTACTCTTTATTGAAATCTATTTGTAATATATTCTTACCTGCTCAGTCCACTAGCACAATATTCATTTTATGATAGTGACATTACTCTAGCTGTGATGGCCTAAAAATTTCTTCCCATGTTAACTTCTATAGCATGCATCATCTCTTTCTATTTATCTTTCTTTTTTGATTTTACAAATATTTAGATTACTCTCTACTTACAGAAAGATACATGGAATCAACATGAAATAAATTGTGCTCATTTTATTTGCTGCAGGAGTTAAAATTTTAATCACAGTTTTTAGTATGTAAGATTTTAGATGTCTCTATAAATGGGTGTGTACACATACACACTATTGTGGTTTCAATCACTATGCAGTATGTAAAACTACAAAAAATTTATAAAAGTTTATCGTAGAAGAGAGGGATATTTAGAGACAGCTCTCTAAAATATCTGTTGGGTGAACTGAACACTAGCTTTAATTTGTCTCAATACACAAAGACACACACGTGCACAGATACATATATATTGACACACATCTACCATATACTGTGCCTAACTTACCTTCTCATCAACTGCCATACCAAAGCCAAAGTCAGAGTTGGATTACCCTCATTTAGATCGTGTCCAGCAATACCAACCAGTGAGAATTTGGCTTTTGTCTTCCCGAGTTCTACTGCATAATTGCAATTCTCAATCTAAAAATAAATGTTGTGTGCAAATAATGAAAACACCTGATTATTTCTATAATACAGACCTATAGTCTATGTGTATTTTGAATTACTTTGGCTTACTGTTACCTATGGTGAGATTTGGAGCTAGAGAAAGATTTCTAGCCTTTCTGCACTGATAAATATAACACAGTTTTTACTATAAATGCAAGTATGCAAGATTCCAATTATAATCTTTTCACACTTGAGAAAACCAAGTTCACTTCCACTAAAGTCAATGAATGAATTTATACTTACATCAAAATTGAATTTCGAAAAATATAGAAATGTGTTGTTCTTAAACAGACTAATTTTTTCCCCTCTACTTTTCCGGCTTCATAATGATCCCACACTAAGTGAAAGCTTGGATTCTGCAAGTCTTGCACAAATTCTCCTGGCAGTGTATAAAACTGCTCTGTGAGGAAACACTTTACAATATAAGAGCATCAGGCAACAACTGCTTTGTAAGACTTGAAACTTCTACTTATATACCCTAATTAGACCCTAAATTAAATATTGCCAAAAGGTGTCCACATTTAGAAACTGAAGTGATATATCACAGAATCACAGAACGGTAGGGGTTGGAAGGGACCTCCAGAGATCATCTCGTCCAGCCCCCCTGCGTGAGCAGCACACCCAGAGCAGGGGGCACAGGACCGCGTCCAGGTCGGGTGTGAATGTCTCCAGGGAAGGAGACTCCACAGCCGCTCTGGGCAGCCTGGGCCACTGCTCTGGCACCCGCACAGGAAAGGAGTTTTTCCTCATATTCATTGAGGAATTGCCCCTTGTCCTGTCATCGGGCACCACTGAAAAGAGTCCAGACCCATCCTCTTGACAACCAACCTTCAGATACTTATAAGTACTGACGAGATCNCAGCACTCCAGATGCGGCCTCCCCAGGGCAGAGCAGAGGGGCAGGATGACCTCCCTCGACCTGCTGCCCACACTCCTGTCCATGCAGCCCAGGACACCGCTGGCCTTCTTGGCCACAAGGGCACAGTGCTGGCTCAGGGTCACTTGCTGCTCACCAGCGCTCCCAGGTCCTTCTCAGCAGGTCAGCCCCAACCTGTACTGGTGCCTGGGGTTGTTCCTCCCCAGGGGCAGGACCTTGCACTTGCTTTTGTTGAACCGCTACTTATTCCTTGGGATAATATCTGGAAGGTGTTCCCCACCCCCCAGAACTGCCTCCGTAGCACACAAATCTAGACAACCCAGATTATGACAAACAGCACAATGGAAGACAGTGAAACTGCACTGTATTTAGAGTATCTACCTACCTTCTTCATATTACCACCAAGTAATGGATAAGGAGGTTTGTTGACATGGTTCCAGTCAACCGGCACACGAATCATATCATACAGTTGGAAGATTATTAAAGCATCAGAGAGATCACTAAACCAGAGTAAAAGAACGTTTTTAAGTACAAAAGCTCATATTCACAATGCAAATGTTAACTACTTGAGAGTCCTTGAAGTGTAATTAAGTTGCTGAAAAATTCCAGTCACATAAATAAAAATTTGTGTTGTTCTGTGGAGAAACTGGCCTATAACCTATTACTTGATTTCTGCAATTGTTTGCATGAAATTATGTATTTAATTTCATTATTTTCACAAATATCAGTGAAATAAGCATAACCACTGGTTTTACCACCTTGAATTAAATAATTGCTTTCATAAGGTAGTCATATATAAAACATCTAGCTAAAGAATTTTCATTCATTGTTCTAGATTGTTTCCTCAGAACTTTCCAAAACGTTAAATACTCACACTTCATCTGCACCTAGAGATGTATTTTGCTAAAGAATAATCAAAACCAATACCACCAATATACTTATCTTGTGAAAAAAAAGGTATTAGGAAAAGTATTGTTTTCTCATTATAAACTGCATTCCTGATAATCCCCTTCAGCTACTTGCTAAATGAAATTCTCCATGTCAACTAAGCTTTCTACAGATGGTGTCACTTTACAGAGGTCAGAAAACAGAAACAATGAAACCTAACAGCAAGTATACATGCAAGCAGATGTTTCAAGTTGCTCCCTATATCCCATCTTTTATTGATAGGATTTGAATCAACTGCTGGCACAATTTGAAAGTGATGAGAAACATCTAAAAAGCATGCTAAAAAGCCCTTTGTTTTGAGGGAATACCACACTGCGTAGATTCTTACGGTCTACTCAGCAGACATCTATCCTCTCTTATAGTTTAGAATGACATTACTGTTTTTGTAGGTTTGCAATCATTTCATCTGTCATGAAATTAAATAAAAATCATGCATTACAAAACACAATTACCTCAACTTTTTAAAAACATAATTCAAACTACAAGTGATTGAGGGGAGCACATAAAAAATTTTTATGTTTTCTAGTATTTCTAGATCATGAGTGGAGTATCTGGGTCAGATACTGCTTAATGCAGTTCTACAGACCAGTTCTATTACACAAGTTCCTATCACACAGTATGGAAACCTGGAAATCACTGTTCTAGTAGAAATACCACTTCCCTTTCTTATTCCCTTCTTCTTTCTTCCCCTGTCATCCAAGGGAAATTCAATTATTGTTTTAAAAAAAAAAAAGCCTTACCTGTATAAATGATTAACATATGGGTTGACACCCAGCGAATTCATCCAGTTTCTGAAAGTCCTTTCTTCCTTACTTTCTCCTATGGTGACAAATATAATTCTATATAAATTACTGGAGAAAACACTTTAATAAGCAATGTTTAAATTACTCTCAGTGCCACCCCTGCCACCCTTCCCCCCCGGCTAAAAAAACAACCAAACCCAACATCAACAACAAAAAAACCTTCATCCTGTCCCTAACAGTAGTCTCTACTGGCCAACAAGTCAAGGCAATCCTATCAAATTCAGAGTCCCTCACTGGCCAGAGGCGCTACAGGGAGTACTATTAGGCTACATTATTCTGTGTAAATACAATCTGATAAAATACAGAAATAGACAGCTTTTTGGTTATACTTTAGATAATATATCATGGAGAAAATAGTGATGATTAATAATCATTTCCTAAAACAAAAAAATCAGTGGAAATTACATTCAACAGTAGCTTTAAATCTGTTTGAAATGGCATATTTTTATTAAAAGTTAGTACTAACACGCTTATGGAGATTGCATCAAACACCAGAAACTACAGCTCCACTGCTCTCCATGCAGAAGTTACCTGTATTAATTTGTGAAGGTCCTCCCCAAAGAAACAGACCTCACCTTTTTTGTTTTTAACACTGGAGGTTCAGCAAGGAAGTATTATATTGGTTAAATTTGTGAAGCTATTTATACTGCCAAGAGGACTAGTTATTCTTCTAGTTTTAACTAGCAACTCTGCTTATGAGAAATGCAGAAAATTCAGTAGTAAAAAACCAACCAAACAAAAAAAAACCCCACAAACACCATTATTTCCTGACTTGGATTGTTTTTATCTATTGTAGTCATGAGTTCCTAAACTAATGCTCTTTCTCTAGAAAGTTACAGTTTGCAGTAATACATTAATTTTCTGCATACAATATTACCTATATTTTAACAATGTATCTGTGGCCAATTGCACGTGAATCAGTGCTGCATAAGCGGTTCTCTCTTACATCAAAGAGGAGTGTTTAAGAAAATATCTAGCCTGAATATGTGAGCTTGGAATAACGTCATCCATTGTTCCCCTAGGCTGATAATCCACAGTTAGGAAAAACAGAAAGGACTTTGAGGAGGGAGAAAGCCTCCCCAAACAATGAAAGAACAGATTTCTCAGGACTGAAACAAAAAAAACAGTAAGATTTTTCTTTGCTTTTTTCGTTTGTTCCTTAGAGGATAATGGTACAGAGTTTGTCTAATGAGGTTTACGTAGCATGAACCTGTCTCATTTAGTACTGCAGTTCTGTGTTGACTATAGAACAATGAATGTTTTTGCAAAATGAAGCTACTGTATAAACATGTATTTATAACTATAAAGAAAACCTCTAATATTATTTTTCCATTAAATAGACCTATGTCATAACATTAATTTTTAGATTAAGGTTACAATTTTCATCTAGGTCTCTTCCCCTTTTATACAAAAAGCTCTGAACTTCAAAATATATTTATAAAAAAATTAAGTTCAGAAATTTCAGCTGTAACTGACATTTTAAACAAAATTTTTTCTGTTAGAAAAAGTTTCAGCCAGCTTACCGGTTATTTTCCTTTCCAATTATTGTGAAATAAATTATATTCACCCTACTGCTATATTTTCTGCCTAAATTATGAGGTCTTTCAAATGCAATGCAAACTAGTATTTGTTTCAAAGATTTACTTGTAAAAATTACCAAAGAATCACTGATGAATACAAGCTGAAAAAAAGAAAAATACTATTCTACAAGGTCTTCAGGGTGTCAGTTTTGATTCACATATTTCTTCCCACAACAAAATGTTAAAGACAACAAAGAATCACATTTTATGACAAAGTTATTATTAAAAATATCAGCACTTTCCCATAGAAAAGATACAATCAAAATACAAGCATGATGATATAATTTAAGTTTATAAAGAGTAAATTAAGAGGTTATAGTATTTTGAAGCAAGTCCCTTTTGCTTTTTTTCTTTTTAGGCTTACTGAGCTTTGAGTTGGTTTGCAATACCTAAAATACTGACTGCAAAGGGCTTTTACGAACACTTGTCTGTTGCAAAGACAGTAACAAGATTATTTCATGAACTGTTACTAAACAAAGCGTAGCTACCAAAACAGATACTCAGCAACTACACTCAGACTGAGAATTTTCAAACGCATGCTTAACACTGTCGAAAGAATCCAAAGTAGCCAGGCAGGAGCAAGAGCATGCAAGTTGGGCAGCACCCTTTTGGATAGTGGGATTCCAGGAACTGAACCCAGCATACTATATTTAATATGCCACTCTAAACAAATCCCTTTTCATGCAACACATAAGCGTTCATATGTTTTCCAGATGGCTGAGAACTGACCATTTTTTTTCTCTCTATTCTTTTATTCAAAATATACCTTGTGATCCTATCAGGAGCATATCTTCTGCTGAGTGGTGCAGCAGATAGCCAAAATCATTGGAAAACTGCAGAAAGGGGGTAGAGCTACACAAAAGAGAGAGGAGCAAATTTGGTAGTATCCTTTATATTTATTGCCATCTCTTTCTTTGAGATCATTATACTATGGAACTGAGAGGAGTAGCCACAGGGATGGGGTCAAGAATCCAAAGGGCTCCAAACAGCTACATTCTCTCCAAAAGACAACAGAGCTCAAGATGCAATTTGCACCCTAAGTTCAGCTGGCCTGAGTGAGAGTCATTAACCATCTTGTGGTAACAGCCTTGAAGGCTGCCAGTGGACTACACAACAGCAGCAGAGGACATCCACACTCGAGGAAACATGGGTGGACAGAAGTCCCTCCTCTTCCTCCCCTCAAGAGCTCAGCTTTCTGTGCAACTTAGACTCCAAACTCTGCTGCCTTCCCCACAAGTGAGAGGCTCCTCAGAGCAACAGCAACACCCAGTTAAAGGTCATGCATTGACTGAGGTCAGGACTCCCCCCCTCCATCCCCACATAACATCAAATGTTCATTTTGCTATGTCAGTATACCTGAGGGATGTTCTCTCTGTATACAAGTGCACATCACCAGACTTGTTAAGCATTATCAGAGCAGATGTCAATTTAAGCACAGCGTTCGTTGTCTTAAACCAAAGAGAACAGCCATATTGTACTCTTTGGGTAGAACGGTCACTGAAAAGATGGAATTTAATGCAGGAAAATCAAGACTTTCAGAAAGCTCTACCCACCCACATATGCCTAGAGCTTTACATCTGGGTTCCTGGAAAGCCCCTTGTGGTTAAACCCACAGAAAGAACTATATAGCATTTGACTCACTGCAAGTCCTGCCCCCATTTTATATGTAACATGTTGGACCTGTGGAGGTTTTCTCTTCTCTTTTACTTATGACGGCATATTAAAGCAATACAAAAAATACAACAAAGGAAAAATCAACCAGAAAAGGACAGAGGTGATTAAAACACTAAAACAAAAAGGAAGAAAAATTGCATAATAAACACTTTTATGGAGTACAGAAAAGTACTAAATACAGTACCTACATTAGGAGGGGTCAAATCTGCATTTCATGAAGCAAAATAGGAAAGCATTATAAATTATGAGTCAGATTTCAACAGACAATTTACTATGAAACTATAAAGTAATTCATGTCTTATATTTTATATAACTACCTTGAGAAAATATCAGTAAAAACACAGGGTTTTATGGGGAAAAAAAATTACCAGAAAAAACACATTAACAGGATTATCTTTTGGCTGAAATAACTATTTTTATGAATTATATCTACATGACACCACAGGAGTTATTATTTGGGGACAAAGAAGAATTGTCTACTTGCCTTTGAACAGATAACATTGGCATGATTATTCATCTCTACAATATATACTATAAACAGTAAGTTAAATTTGACCAGTATTTATCATTATAAAATCATAATCTAGCATTCAGGTGATTGTAACTTCTTGCAAACTGTTTTATCTGAGACTCTGATCTCATCTAAATATTTTAGGAAAGGTCAGAAAGTAGTTCAGCTGGTTTTTGCCATGTCAAATGAAAACTCTTCTAAATTTGACCAAATTTTCAGTATTTCAAATAACACCTGCAACTTTATGTTCAGAACAGAGAAGCTGAACTAAACATATTCAACCTCCACACAGCTCCTGTGTACATTTCCAAGAGCATACATTTCTAAAAAAATTGCAGCAGAGGAAGAGCAGGCTTTTCCTTCGATCATTTGTCCTTGATAGCAGGGACTGCAGTGACTAGGGATATCACAGCTGAAAAGGGAAGACTACCTCCTGTGGTCTACCACAGCTGGCACCCAGCTGAAACTAGAAGAGCAGGAAGCCTGAAACAGGAGTGGTCTGAGGGATATAAGATTTGTGAGATAGTGATGCAGCAGAGCAGACAAATTATGAATAAAAGAGGAGCAAAGGAAGATGGACTCACCTAGATGGAAAGGAAACCTGATAGGAACAGTAAGAGGAAGGCAGGAGTAGGCAGTGCAGAGGAATGTGTGAACATTGCTGATGATTCTCCCAAGTGCGGCACCCCTGATTCTCACCATTCCTTTGAGATCAGTGAACAACTGTGAAATACACTGGCAGGAGCCATTTCATTATCCTAGATTAGCTGGTCCACACAAAGGGTAACAGCCAAAGATTGCTACCAATTATCCCTTTATCTCTAGCATTACAGATCTGAACTGTACAGTTAAAGTCCAAACTTGCTGATATGCTAGGATCTATATAGGTTACTGATACAAGAGATGAATATAGGTTGCTGATACAGAAGCCTTTTTTTAATGTTTCCTGTTTTAAAAGGCAACAAACTAATATACATACATATATAAACACAGCATGTGAAAAGCGCTTTAAAAGACTATTACAGTTGCATAGTATAGCACTGCAAATTAGGGAAAGCTAGAATTCATGCATCAGCTAAAATATATATGGTATTGAAAGAAGCACAGGAAACTAGAAAGGGAGTAAGAGGACAGTTTTTGCTCCTGCAAATGAATAATAGAAGGTTATTCAGGAATAGCCTCTGGCCAGGCTAACAAAAGCGAACAATATTCACAGTAANTAACAGGGACTTCTACTAAGGCTTATATTGAAAGCTAGTGAGGAAGTTCTATATGCTGGTGTTAACACAGGCACCATCACACAGGGATCCTATATCACAACCTAGAAGGAATACTTAAATAGAAATCACTAATATTCTTATCTCCTGTATGCTTAGTAAGTTGAGTACCTTCTAATAAATTGAGATCGTAAGATGAATTGTCAGGCTTGTGTAGGGCTGGATATGTGTTAAAGAGATTTGCAACAAAAGCCAAATTGAGTTTAGGGTTGCCTGCAACCACATCAGCTGGAGTTACAAACTGCCTGCAGCCCAATTTATCTGCCTGTTGGAGCATGTATTCAGCCCTCCTCAAGTCATTTTTCTCCTAAAAGAAAAAAAAAAGTTAATTTGTAATGGATACTAGCATTTTTCCATTCTTTACTGAATCTGCAGTTTGGCAAACCTGTAAATGACCCACGTCAGTTCCTCCCTCATTCCCCCGATGCCTGAGCTAGCTCTTACAGTGCACAACAATTCCCCTCTTCCCATCTTCCTTCCACTTTCTTTCTGTCCTTTGCTTCTGTGGCTGCCTGCGCAGCATTCCTCAGTCACAGCAACAGCAGTAGCAGCCAGAGGTGTAGTGGTTATATTTCCATTTCCAGTTGATTCCCACACTGTGTATTCTGCTGCATGTGCCATGGGTTCACCATCACTGCTTTAAGCTGATATTCTCAAGCACAATAATTATAGATGATGCCCAACTGTGCCTTNGATGCCCAAAACCCTCAATAAGAGTGTGAATGCTTCAAAGTGTGATAATCCACTACATTGCCTTCCTTTTAATATTTTTGTCTTTGAATTGTCTTAAGTTGGCAACCTGTGTGTTATTTATTTTTCCTTATTATTAATCTACATAGAATAAATCAGTCTTCAAAACTGTGTAGCATATACTTTTTGCCTCTAATCTTCACAACGCTAAGAGTTACTGTTTATACGGAAATGAGTTAGTAATTGAATTACTGTTAGAATTTAATAACAGTCAGTAATTCAGCATTGGTACACTCAAACAGAAA
>VZTV01097908.1:7490-29107 GCA_013400875.1 Anhinga rufa | reverse complement strand
TTTTTTTAAATATTCATTCTACCATGAAAATATTTCATACAAACATCATTTTACATAGAAATATGTTAAAACTTGTGAAGAGGGTCTTCCCACACATGATTTTATGGCTTGAACGTGTAATTGCTTAGAATTTTTGTATATAGATTTCTCCTGGAAAAAAAAAAAAGTAGTTACAGGAAAACTGGTAGAGAAAGAGGGCAGGAGCTTCAATTGCCTGAAGACAGAAGAGCGCCAAGAGGAGGGTCCATTCAGCAGATAGTGTGACCTTAGTGTTCAAAACCTTTGATCTGGGGCAAGTAAACATGCACTCAATCTTGCACCTTTTTTTTTTTCTTTAAAAAATAATCCCTTATAAGACTGCTTAGAAATGCTTTGTCCAAAAACACAGTTCTCATGTTTCCAGTACACAAAGCAAAAGGAACAAGTTCTCCCCGGGGTGCAGGTGAGCGTGGAGCCCATTCACACCCACAGGTAAAGCTGCTCCCGCACCTGCGTTCCTCGCCCAAATGCTCTCGGCATATGACAGTGTGGTGTAAGTGAGGAAGAGGCGTCTAATGCAGCACCCCAGCAGATAAGGAGACACTTCAGCAACATTGTTTTCAAAGCAATTGGGTTTTTTTTGTTTGTTTTTGTTTTTTTAAGTGCTTGGAGGTGAATTCCTCAGGCACCCACAGCTCCAGCAACTCCACTGTGCCAGAGGAAAACAAAGCAGCAGGTAACTGGCTCTGTACAACTCGTTACCTCATCGCAACGGCAGCATTTCCCAAAGAGACTATCAAATCGAGTGAAAGGATAGAAATCACAGAGGCCTCTGGGACAGAAGTGACACTGTACAGTTCCTGGCACCACCAAAGTGGTGAGCACCGGTTTTGACTGAACGACAAGGGCAGCCAACTGGGAAGGAAACAGAAAAGTGGCAATTTCCACTTCAGTTTCTTGTACCAGACAGGGTATGTTGGCTACTCTGCTCCTCCAGTGCCTGGCAGAGGGTGAGAAATCCCCGATGGCGCTCTTGCTTCCATGCCAGCAACGTACTACAACAGCCCCGGGAAAGAAACCGGAGCCACTGCCAACCGCAGTGCAACACTGAACGCTCCGCATCCAGAAAGGCTGAACTAAGGTGAAGGCTGCCTAGTCGCTCCTGAAACGCGCAGCCTTGCAAGGCGGAGCGACCGGCCTCCCAAAGGTCTTGAAACCTGCACGAGTCACCCAGGAGCTGCACCTGGTTAAAAATCACAGGCCATCCTAGTGCATATTGTTACAACCGTGGAAAAAGTCAAAAAGCTGTCACAGCTCTCACTCTGATCGCTGAAGAGCCAAATCCACATATTTCCTTTGACTTTTTCAACAGTTAAGACTTGTATGTATTTACATAAGTTAAGGTTTTTTTAATTACTACCAAAAAAAAAAAAGAAAAAAGCCTTTTCAGATTTGTGAAGGAAAATCAGGTATTTTGGTAGATCTCAAAGAGTCAAATTATAGCATGAGGTTCAACTTGAGACACCCCCCGCCAGGCCTAAGCCCTTCTCCCTCTTGTCTGGGGGAGTGACCCAGCAGCAGGTAGCTCTCAGCTGTAACTTCTCAATCTTGTCTCCAAGATTAACCGCTTCTCCCGAAAGCTAAGCTTCTGTATTCTTGGTGACAAAACACAGTGCTGCCATAGCAGGAAGATACATTTCAGATTTTTTTTTTTTCTAAAGAGACAATCAGCAGATTGTCTGATAGGCAGAGGGACAGGCTGATATAGGCTCCTCCTCATAAAGGAGCTCAGGTAACAACACTCCCATCACCAAGGAGCCATGTGCAGCACTACGGACCAAAGGCAGACATTGGGAACTGATCTGTACCCGAAAAAAAGCAGCAATTCCAGGTTCTCTGATGCCATTCTTTAGTCAGAACAGGTACTCTGATAGCCAACTACTCAGCCAGGCTCGTCTGACAGGCATTAGCTCTTCTTCCAGTTTCTGTGCTGGCAGGACAGGTCTTTGGCCAGACTCTGAGAAGCGGAGCTTCTTTACTTATTGCATATTCACCAATAGTCAGCTGCATTCAATGGACTCTAATTGCTTTGCAAAATGACCGCTTCCTCTGCTCCAAATTAAAACTGCATTTTGGTGTGGGTCTCACATTACTACTGATGAATAGTTTTGCTAGGCTGGTCTCGCCATCTAGTGAGCCCCAGAAGCTGAGCTGCAATACGTTGACCAAGTTAAGGCATTATTTGGAGTTCTGTAGCTAACCTGTGTTTGAACCTGTGGTTGCCAACGCACACCTCTCAAAAACCTCTGAAGGACGCACCGAGCTCTGAGCCCTTTCGCTACTCAGTGGTAAAAACCATCCCAACCATCTCCACTCTAACAGACCACAAAGAAAAAGAAAACAAAGAAGAATTAAAAGGCTTGGTCCTGAATCAAGCCAAAGCAGCTTTATAACCACAACTTTTATAGAAGGTTGGTCACTGAAGAAAGGATCTATAGGAGGACCAATAGATTTTAATAGAGCAGAGAAAAAAAGGACTGTAGAGCTAACAGAGACAATAGCCACAGCTGTGGCATACTACCAGGCTACAAGCATACACAAGAGTAAGAGAATCTGCTTGACTGTCACCAAATTAACAGCTTTTGAGAGAACAGAGGATACCTCAAGTGCCTTTTTTTCCTAGAATTTCCCTGTTTTAGGACGCAACCTTCAAACCTGATGTGCAAAGAGCACCTACCTTGTATTTATCTCAAGAATCAGGCAACGTGAAGACTGACAAACCTATTAAAACATAAGCAACTCCACACGAAGAAGAGATAGCAGAGGATCAGAGACTGATCAGGGATGAAGCCAAAGGAGCTCTAGAGAGCAGAACATTTTAAGCACAGTTCTCTAGCGAGCACAAAGAGGCCAGCAGTCCAAAGCAGGCTATCAAGACCATGGAAGGAGTTACCATCCATTTACAGAAGGGTTCAGTCACTATCTTCCCTCTCCTCTTCCCTGAACTTCAACACAAGCCTCAAAGTCTGCGAAGACTTCATGGTCCTGGCAGAATAATCCACAAGATGCACACAACAGCTTCCTCCCAGAGAGGCACGCTTTTCTGCAAATGTCTGAAACAGCAATGATCTAAAATAATGACCTGTGGGCAGGTAGGGAAAGATCACGACATGCGTACTTCTTTTTGAGGCTCATTCTGAAGCTCTGCTGCCAATCAGCCCCTGACAACTTTCCCTCACCTGTGAGGCTCAGTTCCATCTCTGCACACTCAGCTGAGTCCCTGAGCTGTCACCTCTGCCAGCCACGCGCCTTGGACAAGAAGCAGAGCTGTGGCCCGAGTCTCCAGCGCGAGGAGATGGGCGGTGTCAAAGCTCACATTCAGATCACTGCTTGGAAGAGTGTCAAAAAGCCCTGAGCCTACTTGCCTCCCCGCCAGCACATGCACAGAGTAGCTTTTGTGCAAGCTTAAATGGTGAGGTGCTGGAAAAGGTTTGGGATCAGTCACAGGGACTAAACAGAGCCCCAGATTAGAGAGGTTCTTAATAATTCCTAAGTTTGTGCAGGTACCAAAGCAATGATTCTCAGCCTGCACAGAACAGCAACCTCGTCCTTCCGCTTGCAGGTACCAACCCAACACATTCGCCATGTCTAGCTCCCCAGACAGCCAGACCCCTCCAACCGTTCAAGCAAGCAACCAAAATGTGCTGCAATAGAAAGGTAGGTCTGATTTCCAGATCATTTATGTTACATATATACAAACTTTTTTTAAACTACAAACATCTAAAGAAAGTGTTGCAAATGCGTTTGAGTTTTTCCTAAGCTGCTAAACCCAAAAGAGAGCATCGGAGTCCCAGAAGAGCTCCAGTATCCAGACCAAGATGATCCATTATTTCTCTCTTACACAGCATTAGGCAAGACCAGTACAGTATCTGAAAAAATGCACAATTTCCCTACCCCTGAAAAACCCCAGAACACAGCCCTGCAGATGAATGTTCACAAGCCCCCACTGTTGGCTGCAAAGCAGCTATGGATTGACTGCTGTTTCTAAATATGAGCAGTGAGTGATGTTTTTACATTCATTGTTTGTCTTTCAAACACAATCTTTTCACATCTATTTTTTAATCTGATTTTGATATCTCATACTATATTAATTTACTGTGTCTTAAACCAGTACTACTAAAAGATGGCTACAAGGCTATATTCTTTGTCAACTGAACACATACAAAAGGTACAGCTCTCCTTAACCAAGTTCTACAGCCTGCCCTCAAATACATATACCTCCTTTAAGAGAATTCACGTGAGATGCGAGCATCTCACTGCTAGAATTTGTGCCTTGAGAACCGGCCGCTTGAACAGGTGAAATACACAAACCAACTCATGGACACTAATGCAAGTAATGTGCTTGCCTTCCAGAACACGTACTTCTGAAAGTCCTTCAAAAAGTGAATCCGTTTTCTCCTTTCAGAAAATCTTCATGCAAAGAACAGCTTCATTTGCGTGTCATAATCATAAATTAAATAAAATAAGCCAGCCGTAAAGGCTAGATAAATATTAGATTTGGACATGTTGCTATACTATTTAGAGAGCCACAGAGACCAACACACAGCACTCTCACATACACACACAAGCCTTTCCACTAGTTAGAAAGGATTTTCTCCTGCAAAAGAGGATTTGTAGAAAGAACAACGTTCAGACAAGAGGAAAGGGGAGTTAAAACCCAGCCTCCTATACGCTAATAAATAAACTGCTCTATTGCAAGATTCAGATCAAAGGTTTAAAAAGGCAAAATTATGCTACTATTAGAGAATATCAAAATATTACTGTTATCATCACAAGTGGCATATATGCAAAATGCAGTTGCACAATAATGCCTAGGCAGATAGAGAGCAACACTAAGTCTGCCGACTAAAAGTGAACGATATACCCATTTTAGTTTTCTGTCTAGTCTTTTGGCATCTTTGCATATGGTGCAAAAGCAGAAGCTACCAAAGAATATCACGTCTCGTATAGAATATTAAATAATTTCTCCAGATAAGACTGGTGCAACACTAGCTAATTTTAAATCTGCTATGAGTAACACAGTCAAACCTAGTTAGTATGCAAGAAACTTATCTCTTAACACAGAATGCAAAGTTATGATGCAACAGCATGAACAATCAATCCCTGCTTGTCCAGTTTTCAGTATAAAGGTAGTGCATAGATCCAAGTTTCTATTTCAGTTTGCTGAATGGAGAAGGAGCTTCCATTTCACTTTTGCTGGGCAGCCTGGAAAGCTTTCAGTTCCAGCTGGTACCACTCCGGTGCTTCTGGCCCATTTTGCCCAACGGGGTTGTGATCGTATCCGTAAGCCACTGTTAATTCTTCATCCTTCTCCACAGCCCTGATGGTACGGATACACTTGATAGGCCCAAAACGAGGATGAACAAACCTAAACAAAGAATAAACACCTTTGCTAGGCTTAGCTGTCAATTCACAGGCTCTGTTAGCCCCTTTTATAGTTTCAGAAGTCACTCACAGTTCAGAGTAACATCACACAACCTGATAGCAGACGAGTAGAGATTGCTTTGCATCAATCTTGTGATGACTTAAGTAATAACGGCTAAAAAATTGACATATTAAACCAGGTTTGTGGAGCTATTACCTGCAATTTTTCAATAGTTCTACAACATTGCTTGTTTCTAATAGATAAATAAAAGTTAATCACTGCCTCGTGCCTTGGACTTGCAGAGGTAAACATCTGCATGACAGGAAAACAGTATAGATTGAGAGACTGGAGAGCATGGAAAATGGCTTCTCTTAATTTCCTCAGTACAGGTTACCTACCAAACAATCATAACATACTGCTGTAAATCTTCTCCCAGGTTCCCACAGTAAAGGGAAGTGGCTTATTTAATGAAGAAAAACTATGTTCTACATATATATCTCCACAGGTCTGTCTGTTTATACATTGGTATGAAAATATTTATACCCTTGAGCATATGTATGTATTATAAGCTTCCTTGTGCTCTGCACCAGCCGCAGAGCGGCAAGATGCTTATTTTTTGAGTTTCAGAAATGACAGCACATTTGATGGTGCTAGTCAAGCATCTGTAGTTCAAGCAAGCATGGTGCAGTCCTAGCCAAGGTAGGATTTAGAGAGCTATGCTTATGCATTTTAGAATCAAGAGGCAGCTCCCAAAGTTCATGACAAAATTAACACAGTTGCAAACTTCAAGATGCTCCATGGTGTAAGTCCCAAGAGACATCATGCACCCGCAATGCCAGCTGGTTTCCAACTCAGCCCAGGTGAGCAGGAACTGCTTTGGTGCCTGGACACATTACTCCCAGCCTCACCAGCTGCTCCTCATTCAGCTGCCCAGAAACACCCTGTGAGCCCAGACCACCGGGCTGCAGCTTCTACTCCGAAACACAGGACTCTACTTACGGGTCATAGATGCAGTTAGGAGTGAAAGAATGGTTGGCCTTATGCCCCAGCGAGGCACAGTACTTGGCGGCGTGGTTGTAGGGCTCTGGCACGTCTATGACTGTTTCGTCATCCAGGGATATTGTATTTCCATTGAGGGCCCAGTCTCTGCTGTCTACCTAGTTTGCAAGGCAAAAATCCAGTGTGTGTGTGGAGGGGTCAACTTTGCCAGCAGTCTGAAGGCAAACATTCAAATATACACAACTAAAGCTTTTACTGTAAGTCATTAAAAAAAAAAAAAGACAAAAAGAACCCCACAACCACTGTTTTTTTATATATACATAGGTGAACATGCACTTTCTTCCAATTAAACTCCATCATGTTAAATCTTAAGGGTGGGAAGGGGGTGGGGATAAAATCCTACTATATGAAGATTTCAGAAGGAGCAATGAAAATTCAGACTGACTTTTTTCTCTCCTTTACCTCCTGGTGTGTAATTCGCACTCCATTATAAAAGGACATAACCGTACTGGCTTCTGCTGCTATTTTCGAAAATAATCCTTCTCCAGCACTGGAAATGAGAGAGACATCGACATACACCCTAAAAGGGGAAAAGGGCATGGAATTAGAGATTGGCTACAGTTTTCAAGAAGCATCATCACAACACTACTGGCATAAAGACTAATACTTCAGTATAATAATAAAACTAATAATAATTAAAAACCTCCAGATGCAACTCCTCCTCCTTCCTCTCCTCCATACGTTCTCACTGTTTTGGCAAAATGGAGATTGGGTGGAAGTGGGGGCTGACTTTATTAGTTTGAATTTTTTTTTAATACTCCTCAACGATGGCTTCAACTCAGGAACACCCTCAACAACACACCAGAATCCCAAAGGTCCCACTAAGCTTGAGGTTGCTCGTGTATACATGCACAGAATATTACTCCACTGAGCAAGAGTTTTCAAGGTGAAGCCCTAGACCTTCAAAAGCACTTGATGCAAATTCATGCCAGCATTTTACTAATCACTTATTTAGATATTTCAGAGCATCAGTAAAGGACTGCAGTTAAGATATCTACAGAGCAAGGCCTCTTAAAAGTCTAGGTAAAAAGTGTAATTGTGGAATAGCCATGGAAGAGATATCACTGACTGACTACGATAAGACAACTGCTGAGGAATATGTTTGACATTACAGGTTTGTCACAAACAGTATCCCACTTTCCTTCAGCTTGATGATTTACTCTTGCCACTTTGCTACATCTGTAGGGAGAGGAGAAAACTTTGTACAACTCATGCCATCCAGCGAGACACACTGAATCAGCGCACTGCAACCTGAAGCTAGTTGTGCACCTAGAAAATAGCTAACAGCGTACTTTTTTTGCTCAGAATGTTGTAGATGTGAGCTATTAGTGGAGTCCAGGACTTGACTGAACATGTCTTTGAAATGCCAAGAAATTATCCTAGTTTAATCTCTTAAAATGTATTGCTGTGTTCTACCCACTAGAGTGCAATTTTATTGTATGAATCAGAAAGAAATTCAATCAAGTCTAATGCTGATTCATGTGAAGTAATGGGTTCCGTTTCACAGACCCTTACATTTATTTTTTTTTTAATTTTAAGTGAGAAAAGGCCTGCAAAATTAGGCCCTGAATACGTAAAAGCAAAGAAATACGGACAATATTGAAAGAGGGGAGAAGAAAAAAAGCCTACCTCTCTGACTCATAGGGATCAGGAAGAAGTGCATTCGTAGAAATGCAGGATGAAGTAGATTTGTCAAAACTGTATACTGGGCCTAAAAAAACCAGAAATCAACACAGGAAATAAACAAATCAGCAATACTGAAAGCATGCAACCCTTAACTTAATCAAGACATTAAAAAATTAAATTTTAATGACTGCAAGAAATAAATGTTATGCTCCCCCAAAAAAGATATTACAGAACTGCACCTGTAAAAGGTCTTCAGTAAGATACTGTTTCTTGATTATTTTTTCCCCTCAACATACTAAAATAGCAGTCTCATCAGAAGAAGGTGATATATATGTTCTTCAAACTAACGACTTTTAAAGAAGGACTGAACAGTCTTTCGAAACTGACCCTCCATGTGTCTCTAATTAATATTAAGAAATAAAGCAAAATTTAAAAGTAAATATTCAATAACACATTAATTATAAAAAATCTTGGACTATTTCAAATATGAAACATTTTCTAGTCCAAATCCTGAAGAGACGTCAGCCAGAAGATAATGTTCAGTAATCACAAAGTACACTTGCTACAGTCATTTATTTCCTGCCATTAATAAGCAACTCAGTGGAACAGCTCTATTTATATCCTTACATCCCTCTACAATCAACTGCCAGAGGACTATCTGGGAGATAGGTTAAGATGCAGGTGGAAATAAGACAGGGAAAAAATCCAAACCACAGTATTACAAAGTTTGGTAAAAGGCCATTGCCCCTGGTGTCCAAGACCTGTTCTGTCTGAAGGCAGCTTCCTCCAGAGTAGACTTCAATCCTATTTACAAAGCACAACTGCACCCTCTCAGAAGGTATCTTTTAAGTTAAATTTTGATCTGCTATCACAACTGAGAGATTTAATAAAAAAAGTCACATGCATTTGCTTCTCAACACCTTTTCACCGAGTTTTATGTTCTTATTTCATATTGAGTGAGACAATCTTTGCTGGCAAAACAGTAAATGTGTTAGCATAGTCCCTGTTTATTACTCATGGCCCCATCTGCAGCTTAACCCACTCACATCCAAAACATCACATACACCTCAGAGCAACAAAACCCCTCCAGAACTACAGGCCCAAGCCACCACTGCCCTGGAGAAGGAGCACTGGCTTCGTGGGTCAAAGGCACCACCCTGACCCCAACCATTTCATAGACACTTTCTATCAGCAGGACTAGATAGACTGTAGGGTGCCGGTGAATCAGACTGTTAAACAACAGCTGAATCTAGTTCACTAATTCCAGTCCCTGTGTCCTTTCAGCCCTGTAAATGCAGATGCCAGACCATGTACAAACCCAACTGACAGAGCTACAACCAAACCACAGCCTCCCTCTCCACTTCTAGTTATTTTACTAACAGAACAAAGCCTGTAACAGTGCCAGCATCAACACAGTTAAGCAGGTTTTCATGCTGGCACAGATGGCAATGGTGTGTGCAGCAAGCAGGACTGCGCCCATGAGCATGCAAGAGAAGGGTTATGAAACGCAGTTCAGCAGCACCACTGCATGGATCACTTCCCATTTGTTCCCAGGGCAAAGGAATTGTTCCACATGCCTTTCTGCCCAACTTTATAATTTAGAAAAAAAGTGCTTCTCACTCTTATTCTCTCATCACAGTCAGCCTTTACAGTCTCTAATGGGAAACATTATAGAAAGCGAGCTGTTTGCCGCAAAGGGCTGGTAGCAGGAATACAAGTGTCTGTGTTAGCTGAACTTACTGCCTGGTACTACTTCAAACTGAGGTTTCCCATCCTCTGCAGATGTCAGAGTTGCCAGTTTCGCTTCTATCATTTCTCCATCTATGAACCTTCCAGAATATGCAGTCTTTCCATCAGGGTACACATAGGCTATTTTCTCTCCAGTCATCTCCCCTTCTTCATTCACTTCTCCCACTAGGCTGCCGCCATCCTGAAAGCATGGGCAAGAAAGAAAAGGCAGAGCATTTAGTTATACTTTACTAAATGAAAAAGATTTTTCCCAACTTTTAAAGAAGCAATCTAAGCTACAATAAGTTCAGATGTGAGATCATGAAAAGGAGTGAGAAACAGACTCATGAAGCAGCTTGGGTACTCCAGTCAGGGTAAAACTGATAAAAGAAATGAACAGAGTTTTCTATGTTGTTCAAATTAGGGTCTTTCCTTCCATGTGACACAAGTACTGAGTTTCAACCGACAAAATTTTAATGTGAACAGTCTGCGAATCAAGGCTCAAAGCCACACAGAAACTTCATCTGAGTTTTCTTACTATGATACTATGCTGGAGGAAAGAAAGAATTACCATACTGCCTTGCTCACTGCTAATTAATGGAACATCAAAAAAGACTTGAGCCTATTTGAAGAAAGCAAAAGATTTGCTGGGTGACTGGAGAGTTTGTCCCCAGCACTCTCCACGATGTCAGGTGGTACTCAACAAGAACAACTTTTGCTGAAAGCCATCATCAGCAACACTCTTCCTCTCTAAGCATTACACATTTTAGCCCTGGGCTTTGCCATCTGCGATTTGCCTTCAACTCCAGTTAGGTCTAGTCACAGAATTGCAGAATGAGATGCATAGATTATCACAGGTCTAATGACTTCAGGTGTTTATTTCACAAAGGACAAGGAAACATCTTCAAATAATGCCCTGGGGCAAAACCAGCAGGTGTGATACAGAAACAGACTGATGTAGATCAAGATCACTGCGCACAGACTCTATTTCAGAGTGGCACCATTTTGTCCAACTCCAAGGATGAAAGAGCTTCAAACATACCATATTAAGGAACAGCTAACCTTAAATTTGGGTAAAAATTTGTGCACATAGCATCGTGCACACAACCATGCATAAACAATTACTTCCATGGCAAAGGTTTCACCTTGCATCCTTTAGTCTGGCAAGATGATAATGATAAACAACCTCTAAATATGCACATTTCCAGAAAGTACAGCAACACTGTCAGCTGGAAGATGAAACAGGAGACAGATGACCTGAAGGGCCAGCTGTGTGTATTTTATACACTAGTACTGACAAACTGCCACTTGTTTGGCAGCGTACACCAAGCATTTGTTGATTCTAACACACATCCTTAATGGCAATAGTGAAAACAAATAAATAAGAAGAATAGCCAATGGTGAGCATTTGAAATTAATCTAAACTAAAGTTTGTGCAATATGTAGCACAGAAATAGAGTGGGTTTTGACCAGCAGCTTAGTTACATGCAGACATTTCCCCCTCCTCAGCACAAGTTAAAGATTGAAAGGTTCAAGTTGAGCGTGTTGTGTAAGGCTGAATAGGAATTAAATTTTTTTTTAAAAAAAGCAGCTACATCTGATTTGTTGGGGAAGCCAGACTTCACCCTGCAGAAGTGGACAAAATCTCCCCTCATAGTTAACTAAGAGCAGCAGGTTGCGATAGCTTGCATGGCTCCCATGCTCCTCACCTGCAGTCAGCACTTCAAAGTGGCAAAATCACCAGCTCAGCCTTCCCAAGGAGATACACAGAAATGTACTTCCAAGGGGCTAGGCTCCCTGGAAGTTGAAAATAGTGAAGGCATCTCACAGCCTTGCTGAATCCTGCCTACCTGGGCAAACATTCAATACTGAAAAGGTTTAGCTGTATGTTAGATTATCCAAAATCAAAATGCATAGAACTTCCACCCTGATTTTTGTGTCTTGACTTTTGGTCACGGTGGATATTTGTTTCAGCTGGGGAGGAAAGAAAGATACATAACAGTGCTATTCTGCAATAAAGAAAGCAGGTGGTCAGGCTTACCGGGTAGTAAATCCAACAAACTCCATGTCGAATGTTGTCTTTATACTGCCCTTTGAATATCAGCCGCCCGTCACTGTCATACTCCTGGGCTGGTCCATTCAGCTCTCCATCCACATATGTGCCATGAAGGACCACTCCATCCTCATAAGTGTAGATTCCCTGGCCTTGCAGGGCGTCATCAACATAGTACCCTTCCAGGGTGCTGGTAAAGAGAGAAAGCAAGCAGTGGAAGACTACTCACCTCTCTAAGAGGTGAACCCAAAGCCTCGACATGAGGCACAACACAACCCTGCTCCTCATTATACATACTACTGGTACAGAGAGGCTGAGAGGAAACCTTCAAGAAAGTCAGGGCTTCGAGAAGGTAAGTGTGGACACCTGGTTTGCTATTGTCAAGTACCCTACAACCCTCCCCAAAACGCACACCACCACTGCGACAACCACAGCTTTTCTTCATTTTCTCGGCGGCCTCTCTCTGAGAGCCCAGGCTGTCGCAGGGCAGAGCTACGTGCAGGTAGACTGAGAGGTATGCTGAAAGGCCTGGCAGCAGCTGCCAGGGCTCTATCGCTGGGATACCGCTTCCAGCATGTCTCCTCCACCCCCCGCCAGGCATCACTATTCCCCATGTCTGAAACTCTGACGTGTTTGCTAGTTTCAACCAAATTTGAAGGGTACAAGTGGAAAGGGAAGTAAACCTGACTTCTCTGGAAAGCCAAGATGGAAAACCACACTTTTTTCTATGGACCTCCAAAGGCAGAGAACAACTTACACTGTCCTTTCACCAGGGTGCGCTGTGTGGGCACAGCATTATTCATCTAAATTACATTGCTGAGCTTTTTTTTATAGGCTGGGGTAGCAAATTACAGCAGTGAATAGATGTTCATGGTCAAAGAAGAAATTACTGCTCAAGCAGGCTACTCTTATGTTCGGATTTTCTCCCTCCTACATTTGGATCTTTACTGATATCCCTCTGGTGAGATGAAATTGAACTGCCATACAGGTAGACCACAAAAGGGCACAAACTGCAACCTCCTACCACTTCAGTGTTAACTCCCTAGTGATATACTTAGCCAATCCGGTACAGATGGCTGCTAAAAGCACTGTCATTTTTCATGTATTTCTATTAAAATGGAACACAGCCTGTCAAACTGAACCAGTGCTGCACTTGGATATGAACAAAGAAACATTTCACTTCAGTTTTGTCTTGCAAACCCTTTAGAAGGGGTGCAATATAATACCTTGCAATCTGCTTGGCCTCCCTTCTTTATAAAAAGGCTGCTGAGATAAACTACAAATAACGAAAGCGTAACTGTAGAAGAGGATCTATTTGGTTCTTTCTTTCTCAGGTTAGAACTAACATAAGGAAATACAAACTGTTTAGCTTTTATCCCAGCATATTTAGCTAATAGCCAGCTGCGGTACACATACTTTCATTGCATAATTCTTTTTCTGATGCAGATGCCTAAGGTATAAGCCCAAACAGTGTCTGGGAGCACATGACTCTACATGTTTACAAAACTTTACAAAACAGATTTTCAAGAGTTGCAGAAGGAATGTTTTCTCAGAATTAACTTTCTCATTTCTAAAGCTTCACTTCTGTTTTTACATACGCTGGGAAAGCTGGCTGAGCTTTCCATAGGAAAATACACCACAATAAAAGCCTCAATGCAAACCAGATGCAGAGCAGGAAGGGGCAGAAAAGCTATCTTACTCTCTAGTCTGATTAATTTCTTGATCCAGCTTGCTACAGAGCTTCACAGACAGCTATGGCACCCCAGCACAGGGAAGGAGCAGAGCAGATGCACCAGAAATCTGTGCACTTACAACTCTAAGTGACACCACTTTCTCCTCTAGTTTAATCACAGACACCAGATTTGAATTTCACTGTAGCTGGCACCACACACAGAGTCCACATGTGGGATTATGCTTCAAAAGAGGCAGCCACCCCCAGTTTATATAATGAAACAGACCAAAAAATCTTCTTGTTACTTTTAATGATATTAGTTGAAGTTAACAGGTTGCTAAATTACAACAGTGCTTCAGCACTGGAAAAAAATACCTTTTCTTTTACCTTTTAAAATCTCTAGGCTTTCTTTCATTGTATTAAGCTCCCAACAATGTCCAAAAGATCCATCTCTTTCTACTCTCCTATCATCTAAGGAAATCAAAAGAAAGATACCTAAAGAAAGAATTCCATGTCTTTGAACCTAGCCTAAAAAGTCAGGTTTTCTAGAACTTTTGCACCTCTCACAGTCTGAGTTATTTCCATCCTGCTCCCCCCTTCTCTCTCTAAGTTCTCAAAGTATATGGTATCTGCAGCCAGACGTAATACTTGCAACGAAGACCTGACCAGCACAAGGAGGAATACATAGCTTCTGTGTCTTGCATAAACAAAAATCTTATTAATACAAACCCCAAGCTAGCCTATATTTCTCCATTTTGCTTCTCAAACTATCATATCTGTGACAATGTAAGGTTTTACTAAAGTCAAGATTTATCAGATGTATTGTCTTCCCATTATCCACCAGGCCTAGAGGAGATCTAGGATNGGGGGGAGCGCACACGGAAATAATACTTACTGCAGTATCTTCCCAGGTATTAAGTTACATTGATAGACCCTGATCTATTCATCCTTCACTCCCTGATCTCCCACCTTTCCCTCTATATGGGAACATTGAAAACTTTTTCGTAAAAATAATACCATTCTCTAGTGTGTTCTGGGAGATGTCAGTTTACAAGAGTTTCTAGCTAAGGGAGAACAGCAGCTGCAGCTCTGTGCCAAACACGGTGTTTTGTAAAATGCACCCCAGCAAGCGTTGGCACCAATGAAAGCTCAAGTATGAGACCCAAGCCAGAGGTGAAACTTCTCTCTCTGAAAGAGTATGTTGGGTTTTGCTGGATTTTTGAAGGAGGAGGAAATATCAACTGGTACCTGATTCCAGGTTTTCACTCCCTTAAATAATCAACAGGAAGGGCGCAGCTATTCCAGTAAAGGGAAAGTTTTCACTGAGGCAAACAAGGCAGCCAATCCTATTTCCCAACACTCAAAAACTGAGAACGCTTACACTGCTGCCAGTCCAGTGTCTGATAGGACTCAACTACTCCCGAACAACAGACCTACAGCAGTTCAGCTGTCAGCCTTGACCAGCAGCCTGTGAGGGAAACGGATCCAGGGATGCTGAAACCAGCTAACTTACTGCACTGAAGCACACAATACTGCGAGGGGAGAGGTGTCCCGAGACATTTTGGGGATTCGTGTCTCCTTCATAAACACTCAGCCTTGCCCCTGGCACAGTTAATAGAGACAGCACGCCCTGGTTTATGCCAGGTCATTCTTCCTGCAACACGTCATGACACCTGAACCATTTGCTTCAGAAAGCAACTTACTCTTGCCAGCTGGGCATAGCTAGGTAAACTGCAACATCTTTAGTAAGTAGTCACTGCCTAGTTAAGGCTGCTTTAGCTAAATTAAAATAAACTCAGGGCAGTTTATAAAAACATCCCATTTTCTAAGCCACATTACAGACTATTTTTGTCTATTTTCATTCTGCTAGTTCCTAAAGTCATACAGTAGCCAACTGTTCCATTATTTTTTTTTTAATTTTCATAGCCCTTAAAAACAAACCCAAAACCAAAAAACGGAAGACTTGGCAACACTGAAATGGTACAGAAAAGGCTCAGCAGCAGCCTCAGTCTTCCCACAGAGCACTGCCTGTACCCTGGATTACTTGGAGGAGCAGCCCTACAAACAAAATAGTGGGTCAGTTTCTCTGACTGTACAATCAGCAACTGCTCTGCTGAGATCATCAACAAGCACAGAAGCGTTATGTACATGTGTCCATAGAGACACTGCCTGCCAACTTTAAAAAAAAAAAAGGCTGTTTTAGAGAGGTCAGCTGCTGGGCAGTACTGATTTTTAACTACTCACACAAGATTTAATAAGCCCATTACCAACAACAGTGGGGATTTTTCTTCATCCAAGCTTAGAGGCCTGATCAGTTTCTGCATAACTGAATAAATATATTATCTTTCTCATAAAAAAAAACCCACAATCCCCAGTATGAAGCAATTGCAAAGGCGAGTGCAGACAAGGAGCTGACTCACAGAGACAGCACAATACCTCTGCTCCTGCTCAGAAGTTCTCCGAGCAGGAGGAGAGTAGACCCGGCACGACTGTCAGTTTAACGGCTGCTATTCATAGTGCCACCAACAGCTGCAAAACCATGAAGAATCGTGTCATTTTATACATCTGCTGCTCCTTTGGAGGAAGTTCTGAGCAACTGCAGAGAAAAATGCTGCAGTTGGAGGAAGAGATACAAGGTGTTCATAATGAAGACCTGAGAAGAAAACACATGCATAGGTACAGACTAGCCCAATTTCACTGTCACAATTCCCAGTGAAGAGAGGGGAAATTATAGGGGATTTTCTGAAAATAAATCAGGCCACAAGCAACTTGCGGAGGATTAGGTAGAGTTGGGAACAAAACCATATTTAACTCGGTCCTTTAACCACTAAACGATTTCCAAGACCAAGCAGAGGGTAAGCCTCTCTGTCAAGGTCCTATGCCTGCACGTGAGGTCTGGCACAGGGAGCTCCTGGTCCAGCTGTAGTCTCTGTATAGGGCTATAAGACAAACAAAGAATTCCACCTGCAGTTATGGATTTGGACTTTGTGGTCCAAGTCGTTGTCAGCATGGTTTCCAATAGCTCTGAGCACCTCCCACTTCTTATGGTCTCTAATTAGTTCATAATTCTACAGTGCCAAAAGAGCTCACACCACGGCATCTTCCCACCAGGAAACAACTCCAGGCATCATGTTACATAAAAAGCCCCCAAGCCCACAAAGGTATGGCTACAGCAGCAGTAGATAAACTTTACAGCTACCATTTTTAATGAGAAAGCTCATCCAGAAACTCAGCAGCATACAATCAATGTAGATTAGTTTTGTATCACTGCAAGCAGGAGGCAGAACATAGAAGAAAAAAAATGAAGAGTCAGTGTCTACCTTCCATCAAAAAAGAAGAACTTGCCGCGGCCATTCTTTTCTCCATGCACAAAGTTGCCCTCAAATCTGTCTGTCGATGAATAGGTGACTGTACAGAATCCATGTGGCAATCCATCATCATCTAGATGCCCTGAAATAAAATCCAGACAAAGAGCAAAACAACACATTAACCATTATATAAAATTGCAAGCCTGTTCTGATTATGTAGACGCTTGAAACGCAGTAGCTCCCTAGTACAAACCAGTAATCCGCATCAAAACATTTCTGTTAGGAAGAGTGACCAGAGATTCAGTACAACTGAAGTCTGTACTTGTGTAACACACTTTGCTTAAGAGTAAAAATAAAAATGGCCAGGACAGAAGGAAAAGGATGAGAGAAGAATAAGCAAAAGGATATGTTTCTAAAAGAAAGAAGGTTCATACTATTCTAACTTGTGTTAACAGACGTCTTCAAAAATATAATAATTCTTTATCTAAAATATGTATTTCCTGGTGAGAACAGAATAGATTTAAACTTCAATCCACCGAGTAAGAAAAGATTTGGTTTTTTTCCTTTGATAAATACATGTCTTACAACAATGTGGGTGTGCCGCCTCATAGCTATATCCACAGGAATTTAAAGAAATAAAAGCTTGTAATATCTATAATACCATGCCCTTGCAATATGTCAGTCAACTTGCTATTTGATATTTTAAATGCCGCTCTCCAGTGCCTTTCTGATTTGTTCACATTACATCCCCCATCCCGTTCCCTCTCCTAGCCATATCAGTCTTCTTCATTACAGCTGTTGCACATTGGGAAAGTAGAGGGGCGACACACTTGGATCCTCATCTGCGTGGGTCTGTATTTTACAGAACACAACTGGCCAACTCTGATTAAGCTAAAGCATAATAAGGCTCCTATCACGTCTCTATCTGCCTCTTCAAAGCCAAAAGAAAATGGAAGAAGAGTGTTTTAAACAATTGTTACTGTCTTGTTTACCTGTGTGAACCTGAAGCCCTTAGCACTGCGTTAGCAGAACGCTGCTCCTACTGCAGAATGAAGATGCTCAAGCTCAGCAGGGCTGCTTTCAGCACGCTGACACACCAGGTGCAGGTGTAACAAGCTCCCATTGTGACATTTTAGCAAGTATAAATTTTGCATGAAAACTGACAAATAAATAAAAGCTAGTGTATATTTATGTTCTTCCACATTTCTAAATAAAAACCGACCACTGATCCCCTGAGTCTCTTGATGAGACATACAAAGCCTATTAGAGATGAAAGGCAGCACACACATCTACTTCTACAGGCTCTGGGTCAAGCTCTCCCCTGACCAAATTTGCCTTAAACTGAAAAGGTTCAAAACACGTATGGAAAGGCAGAAACAAACTCCAGTGTGAGTGGGAGCAATTACAGCCCAGGCTGATGCAGGCAACAAGAGGCACGTCAGTATTACCAAACCTCGACTCCTGTGCCAAGAGAGAAAATAAGCTGTGCAGACAGCAGTGGGAAATGCCAGCCAGCCATGTGGCTTCAGAAGTCCATCTATTCATGCCCCCATTGCAACAGGTCCATAGGGTTCTGCAGGGACAAGGGTACCCAGAGGGCACACGCGTGCCCACGTGTTCTTCTCACATCAACATAAGGTACTGCTTCCTTGGGATGCTTCACAGCCCCTCAGGGGCATCACAGCCAGGGCATGGTGAGGATGTGGGGCAGCATCTGGGTAAGAAGTCCTCTCCTATGAGGCACACGACCTGCCCTAGCTTTTTAACACCAGAATGACTGACAGAATGCTATACAGCACAGGATACTTTGTCAGGATATATTTCCAAACTTTTGTCTATCTCAAAGTAAAATTTCATTTAATAAATAATAAAAAAAAGACAGACAAAGATAGAGGAAGGAAAACAAAGGAGCTAAGTGAATGTCCCTCAAAGTAACCAAGTCAGGGTGCGCAGATTTATTACCCATCTCCTGCACTCGTTACACTCAGTATGGAAACGCACCTAGAAAGGCGTACAGGAGAAAATAAGAGTGACATATCTGAACTCAACCAAGAGCCAAGATTCCCTCCTCCACCCTTCCCCTCTGTGCTCCCCAAAGTTTCTCTCGCACCTGCTATGGCACTTGCCTAGTACCCTCTGCAAGTAGTACAAGTCACTAAGCCGGCTGAACATTCTTCCCTCCGTTGTTTTGTTGCTTGCTCGGGAGGCTGACCCCGCACCCCACTGCCATGGCAGAGCTGGGTGGCTGGGAGCAGACCTGCCCCTCTCGGGGGTAGCAACCCACCTCACAAAAAACATCACCACACTCTTAAATGACGTTCCCAGTCCAAGCTAGATTGAAAACAGTTACAAATTTTAAAAGTTAATAAAACCAATCAGACACTCCTTACTGTCCAACCTGAGAGAAGTAAGAGTGTAAAAAGAGAGAGCAAAAGTAGGGGGCGAAAAAAGCTACACCGCTAAAGGCTTTTAATAACTTTGAAGAGGAACCCTTTAAAACAGAAAGGGCAGCATGCTGCTCCTTCCAAACAGAAGGCAGGCTTTTTTCCCTCCCATTCAGTCGGGACACCCCTTTATGCAGAAGGGAAAAGTTTTAGCAGCTATGTCAACTTAACTAAAAGATCAGTGAAATTTCTCATGTGAACACCTCCTTTTAGAACAAAGACAACTATAACAACATTTATGGTTTTAATTAAAGGCTTCAGTTTTATCAATATGGGAATGGTGTACTGGTGTAAGTTAACAAACCCTGAACAATACAGTACCAGTTTTCCCCTCACTATAGGAGGAAAACTTTTATAAAATACTTGGATTAAAAAAAAATACTAACAGTATTGGTACATTATACTATTAAAAAAAATAACCAACCCAAAAACCCCCTTGTAACTTCGTTCTCTGTAACTATTCGGTTTTGTCAAGATTTTGCTGGAATGCAAAGCCCAACACAAAAGCTGCCATGCTTATACACAGCACGCATGGCAGGACTTTTGCACAGTGGGATGCAGACTATCCCAGAGATTTAAATGGCCAGCTTTGATCCGATGGCCTTTATACAGAGTCTAAATCTCAGCCACCGTACAAAGAATCCAATTCTTCTAATATGCCAGAGGTTTTCCCCTACTAAAAAAAAAAAAAAAAGAATATCCCCTACCCCAACAGAACAAGAGACATTCAGTCTCTCTTAGTCAATAGGGGGACAAAAAGCAATTTCAAGTTTAATTACATAGATGCAACTTTCCCTACATAGCCGAGGCCTTAGGCTCTAATTCTGTTTCAGATGAAGTCAATGGAAAAAATCCTCATTATTTCAGTGGGAGCAAAACAGAGTGTTCCACTTCCCTTTCTCGCCTCCCTCCTCCGTTTGTGAAAACAAACCCAAAATGTCTAAACATATTTTTCAGTTATTGTAAAACCTCACTTTTGTTCCTTCTTTAAGGGTCTCTCAAGATCTCCTTTTAAGCTCAGACCATGAACTATTCAAGAAAAGGAATTACACTGGTAGGGGCTAGCTCACAATGCAGCATGATGGGGCCGCTTACCAAAAACACTCAGGTATACAAAGCAAAGATAAGCAAAGATGTCAGTATTACTATTCCTTCCCTACTAAACAACAGTGTGCATCATCAATAAAAGGTTCTGGCCACAAAGATACTCAGGTGGATGTTTTAGGAATAACAACAATAAACCCACCCCACCCCCCCAAAAGAATATATATGCCAATTTCTTGTCATATTTCTAACTTCCTTCGGGTAAGGGCAAAAACACCCGGCGAGCCTACTCCCCCCCAAACAGCCCCCTGCTGCCGCATCACTCGGAAAAACACGCACTTTCGTATGCATTGCTCAACAACATACACTTTAAAAACTCGTTCCCTTATCCCACAGGAACGCTAAGCGAATCCACGACATGGCAGAACGCCAATAAAAGGATACGAGGACCAATACGAGGACCAAAACTACGACTCTGCCCAAGACGCAATTGTGATCCATAGATTTGAGGAGCGGGGAGGAAAGGGAGGGGAAAAGACTCATCTGTCAGGGCACAGGGCACACCTCACCCATAGCACCCTGCGCCTGAAGGATCTCCCTCCCCTCGCCACCATGCTTTACACAACAGAGCTTCTCTTTGGCTCTGTTGCCACATACCTAGACAATAAACCCAGATCCTAGCAGCAGCTGCTTAGCTCGCATCTGGTGTTAAACTAAGCTGGCCGTGGTGCTCGGTGTCGTCTTCGGAGAAATGTGCTGCGAGGCCTAATCCTCCTGCCACAAGGCACACACAGAGCCCGCCACCGAACGATGGGAATTACCGGCACCTCGTCACAGGCAGCTCCTAACTCTGTGTGCCTAATCCCGACAGCTGCGGGTCCGGGAGCGCTCCTTCCGACGGGACCGTGGCACCTTTTGGGGAGCGGGCGCTTTCCCCCTCGCTGCACCCAGCAGACCCGCTCCCCGCTCCCCGCTCCGGCACCGTCTTGGTGCGTTGCATCGCTGCGTGCCAGGGCTTCCACCAGCGATGCTTTCCGCAGGCGTGTGCCCCTGCTTTAGGAACTCTTAACCAGGGCTCGCTCTCGGCTCACGAGAGGCCAGCGCAAAAGGGGGTGCGGGCTGCCCGTGAGGTGGGCCTTCCCGCTCCCGGCTCCGGCTCCGGCTCCGCTGCCCGCGCCCGAGGCCACAGTTACTCCCTCCGGTTGCGGATTTCTTTTTCCTTTTCCCGTCTGCGCGGGCGGGCCCGCGGCCTGCGGGCGGAGGCAGGGCCCGCAGCACC
>VZTV01097905.1:6131-18101 GCA_013400875.1 Anhinga rufa | reverse complement strand
TGGCTTCCCGCATTTTGTTTTTAGTGATTGCTAACGGTTTTGGAGATCTGTGAACTGAAGCCTGCTGATTAGAAGCCAGTTTTCCTTAATTACTTTTTAATGGTGATTAAGGTTCTTTTAAACGTGTTCCACAGGCTTGTCACAAGCTGTTCTGTGGTCATAGCCATTTTAAGATAGTGGATATTCGCTCTCTCCTTGCAGTAGTAATTTCATAGAATCTTTAAAGTTGGAAAAGACCTCGGGGACCATCAAGCCCAACCGCCAACCCAACACCCCCATGCCTCCTAAACCACGTCCTGAAATGCCATGTCTACACGTTTTTTTGAGCACCTGCCATCAAACTGTTGGAGAAAATGCTCCTGTGCCAGCATCAAGTACTTAAGTCAGATTTGCTCACGTGGAACTGAGGAGTTTGGCTGTGTAGTGCCATAGCGGACCTTAGTGGCAGTTGAATTGGACAGATACTTCTTGGTTTCAGTCTCTGGAATACATACATGGAAGTCTTGTTAAGTGTGTCTCCACTGATGTTGCTTTTAACTTTTCTGAGGGTGATTTGTTTGATAAAGTCCCGTGTCTTCAAATGTTACACTTTCTTTTATTATAGTAAACTGTGTATATGTTAAATTTTTTAACATAACAGCATTATATGGATTTTTTTTTTAACTGGATAGCTGCCTTAAAACTGGTAACAACTATGTTCCTTTCTCCATCTTTACCCTACGTTCAATGCCTAAAATAATCTTCTCCAGCTGCTTCTCACTAATGGTCCTTTAGTTTTTGCAGTTACAGATAGGAAAACTTGAATCCTGTGATTTAGTCATTTTTCTGTAATGAGGATTCAAGATCCAGCTAAGCTGTACCTGTGTCCTTTAGGGAAAGGAGGGCTGTTTTTAGAGTATCCCATTTCTGTGGCCTGTTTGTGAGGACTTATTTTGTAGGGTGCTACCTCTTAAAAATGAATATCTTTAGTCTTAAGATCAGGACGATGTTAACTCTCTTCGTTACCTGTAAACAAGAGAGAGGCTTGTACAGCCAGCCTAGAAGCCAAATTGCTTGTTGTACTCATCTTCTGATCTATTAAGTTACTTTAACTGTAGCTATGTTAAAACAGTCACCTCACTCTGTAATTTTCAGAAATTACTTTTATATGTTTTCATCGTTTTGAATTTTTCAGAACATGTTGAAAAAGGCTGAAAAGTAAAGATGCCAGAACCACAGTGCCAGCTTGAAAGAACATGGAGGATTTTGCAGGGTAGAGAAGAGAAGTCCAAAGTTAGCCCTTTGCCTGTAGGTCTTGACACCTAGCGTGAGATCCCCAAAACAATTCCCCCGCTTCAAATGTGAAGAGTCAAGAACTATCCAGTTGCAGTGCTTTTAGCCAGCTTCCTTTTTAAAATGTATTTCTCTTGGCATTTTGCCTTTTTTTATTGCTTGGGAAACATCATTAGTAACTGCGGGAGTTTTATTTCTGGCAAACATATATCACAAAAATCCCTCGGCAACCTCTGTGCAAAGGTGAAGGATTAAATGTGCCATAGCCAAGAACTCTTTTCTGCGCTGGAACCGGTCTTTGCAGGTCAAGGGGCCTACACTTGATGAAATGGAAAAGTTCATGATGTTATTCTGCCTTCTCTGGGAAAGACATAGGATCTTATTCTCCAGGTCTACAGATTCACTGGTTTTGTTTCAATTTGGTTAGCATCATGTTCTTTGTATGCAGGGTTATAGAAATAACCACTTGTGTTCGGGAACGTCTTATTATTGAAGTGAAAGTTGCGATTAGGACACTTTTGTTTCTCCCCTCCTTAATAATTGGTGCATTCCTAAAGTTTCATTCTTTCCAGATGTCGTGTATTTCTTTTTGATCTTGATGAGTAAAGCAGGTAGTGGTAGGGGGAGGAAAAGAAGCATATGAAGCCTTTTGGCAAATAAGGTCAGTATGTTTATGAAGTGGTGTTGTGTGTGTATTTATATATAGTGGGTGTATATATCTACATATAAGTATAAAGACTGATGTGAAACAAAACGTGAAATAGGATGGTTTGAGATTTTCTGCAGGGATCATGCTTGTTTGGTTCCTGCGGTACTTTGTTCAGTTGGGTCTGTGGCTGAGGCTGGGGCTTTCATGCCTATGGTTACAAATGCCAGTATGTATTCTCTAACAGCTCGGGAAAGCAGTACAGCACAGTCATGTCTTACTACACTTTTCACATACTCTGCCAGGGTTGTTTTCAGCCCCTTTTTGTAGGCTTCTAAATTTGGAGATATGGACCACTGTCAAGTGAATTTAAACTTGCTGACAACGAGCGCTTCTTCCTAAAACTTCCTTTTGGGCTCCTGCAGAAGGAGTTTGTGGACCATCCAGGGATTTGCTACAACAGGTTGAAATCTGCTACTTCGTGCTTGTCAGATATTTTTTTGATTCCTCACGTATGAGACTTTCGTACGAACCTGATGGAGGAGGAAAGTTTTAGGAATACTTTTGTCGTCGAAAAGTCACTTCAGATCAATGACTGCAATTCAGGTCAAATGATTAAACGGGGAAGATGACAGAGTTTTGCAGAACGTATTGATGATGTATCTTCTAAATTACCGTGGTCTAAAGAACACTTATTCGAAAACAAGGACTGCTTTCACTGAACTATAGCTGACTGATCTCTCTTCATGGGACTTCTATTTTTCTGTGCAGATTGGCTGATGAATTACACATGCCTTCCCTGCCAGAGATGATGTTTGGAGACAATATCCTAAGAATACAGCATGATCGTGGTTTTGGAATTGAGTTCAATGCAACAGATGCTTTAAAATGTGTCAATAATTGTCAAGGTATGATCAAAGTGGCTTGTGCAGAGGAGTGGCAAGAGAGCAGGTACAGTATTTTATCACCAGTGGGCAAGTACTGGTGTGTTGTATGTGAAACTGTCATAAAGTAGTTCAAAGAACAGACTAAACTTGTGAAGACCATGTTGCATTTGGTTCTACTGTAGATACGGTGTGTGCTCACAAAAGCCACTTAGCTTTTCTTTGCTGTGATCATCCTCTCTGTTAAATTGGGCCAACTATATTTTTTCAGTTGCATCTTGGCTGTTCAAGTAAACTAGAAGTTTAACATGGCTTAACGGTCTTTCTGTTTATTCAAACTGACAGGGCCTCAACCATTACAAGACTGTATTGTGTGCTGTTTCAAAGTGCAAAATGCTGTACGAGTTCAAAACCTTAGCCTTAGGAGTATAGCAGAACAATCACTGTGCATGAGAACTATTTGTACTGCTTAGTATTTACCAAGTTAGTTGCAGAGCACCTAGAAATAAATCACAGAGAGAAATCAAAGCTGTCATGAAAGCTAAGGCAAATAACAGCATTCAAGACTGCTGTGTGTGTTATCAGCAGATTGCTTTCTGTCTACTTAAAGAAAAGGGATCTTGAAATACAAATTTTTCAACAACATTGAACAAAAGTCTTTATTTTGACTCACAGGACTGAGATAGCATTAGCACAGGAATTCTGGTAACGGTTTTCTAATTTATTGTGGAAACAGATGTTGTAAAAGGAGCAATACTGTATGATTAAGCCTTGACGTTGTCATTGCAGCATGGACAATGCAGCTGGTTTTCTTCTTGAAGGGAGTGAGAATCGTAATACGTAATCTTACGTGAGGTTGTCATTTTTTTAAGATTTTTTTAAGAATTAAGCATGCTGTTTTCTCTTCCACTTCTTGAGGAGTGAGACTGAGCACACTAAGGAAGTTGTCAAGCCATATGATTGGACGTACACAACAGACTACAAAGGAACCTTGCTGGGTGATGCTGCCACATTAAAGGTAACCATTTCTCCTTGTTAAATGCTGACTGCTTATTGTTTCAAATGCAAACACTTTTTTTTAAAGCTGTCATTTACCTTTCAATAGGTTTCTGTAAAATCTTTCATGCTTCATGGTTTCTGACTTCAAAGTATAGTTTGGGCTTTTCATGACTCTCAGTCTGTTGTCCTAATCAAATCATAGCTTGTTTTAATAACTGTGGGGTTTGGGGTTTTTTTTTTAAGCATTTTAGGATTTTATAGAAGGGTGCCATTGTGTCTTTTAGTGAGGACTTACTTAGAGAGTAAAGCACGTGGGAATCTTCAACACGTGCTGGATGGCCCTCTGAAGCCCTGGGCTCCTCACACACAACAGAACAGAACTATTAACTGTGTAATCCTCTAGTATCTCTACTCTCTGTCCCTTGCCCATTTGCCTAAGCAGATATGTAGATCTGGCTGCTTTCAATGGCTTTATGTTTGTCTGCAACAGTAATGCCTCGTATTTAAACTCACAGGCCCTCCCTTGTCTTTATTTACTTTAAAATAAGGCTGAAGTTCCCACCTTCTCTTTACTGCATCCAGATTGCTTGCTGCTAAGCCGATAATCTATATTAACTCATTAGGATTGCGTTAGTTATAGATCACTTGAGTTGTTCTGGAATTAAAAGTGCAGCATAGAAATAAACAATGTCTTGTTGGCCCGTAGTCTTTAGGCAGTGGAAGTGTCTGAGTGTATATGGAGACTATGAGGTGGAAAACAATGTAGGTACTTGATCTCCACGGAGAAGCTTTATTGGAATCCTGTTCAGGGTTTGTAGTGGGCTACAGATACTAAATGCGTGGAATCTTATTTGTAACCCAGAACTTCTCATTCATGTGTTAAACATGAGGCATCTCCAAATGTTTTGAAATACAGAAAGTGAGCAGAATTGTTTGCAGCTGAAACCCTACTGAGCCTATACCCAGAGGAAAGTTTATTCAGAATTTTCCACTCTTGGATTTTGCTTTGATTGATGTTTCCTCTTGGAAACTTTGGTTTTAATTTTAACTTTTTCTCTTAGAAATTTAGGATGTTTTAAGCTTAGTGCCCTAAAAGCTTTTTCCTTTCTAAAAATAGCAGTTGTGGGATTTAAAAGATCAGGACAAACTTTATGTAGCTTGGCCGCAAATTAATATGCTAACTGTTCTTAACCTTTTTCTTTAGGTTGTTCCTACAACAGAACACATAAATACAGAGAAATTGAAAGCCAGGGAACAAATTATGTTTTTTGAAGAAGTACTTCTGTTTGAAGATGAACTTCACGATCATGGCGTATCGAGTTTGAGTGTAAAAATAGTGAGTACGAAGAGGTGTATACAAGACGCTTGGTGACACAGTTGGCCCATCTATGCAAAATGCAGTCGCTTCTTGCATGGTGTTCCTTCTGGGATTTAAAGTTTAAAATGCAAAGTGCTTTATCCTCGCTCTTAGAAATATAATCTTACTTGAAACTATATTGTCTTGAAATCTTTGTCAGCTGCTTCAGGGAGCAGTCTTTTTCTCTGTTTCTGCATCCTGCCTAAGAATCTTTTGAGACGCTGCTACAGGGCCCTGCTGTCCGATGATAGCTGTAGCATATCAACAGCCCAGATTTTGACTTCACTACTGATAGGCCCTCATACTATGTTTCATTGTGAATATCTGATGTAGATAAGTGCATCCTTAAAGTAAAACTTCGTAATATGGGACATCTTTATTTTTGCAGAGAGTTATGCCTTCCAGTTTTTTTGTGCTGTTGAGGTTTTTCTTGCGAGTTGATGGGGTACTTATCAGGATGAATGATACAAGGCTTCATCATGAGGTAAGCCCTTATTCACCATCATGAATATTTTACAGGTGCTCCCTTGCCGTGTTACTTTCAGAGAAGACCTGCTGATATTGCTATAATTTACTACTGATGTTTGAGGGTGTAGAGGTTACCCGAACTGAACTTTCAAGTGTATTTTCATATTGTGGTGGTGCTGAAGTGGCAACCAAGTGCTGGGTGCTGTGGGGCTAGGTATTGTATGAGCAGAGTAGGCTACCCCTCATGTGAAGTAATCATTTAAATGCATTTGGCAGACGCAGATTAGAGAGCACAGAAGCACAAGAGGAAAAACAGGCAACAGTAAATGGTGTGGTATTGTTCCTATCCTCATCTCCAAGTAAATGTTTTTTTGGCTTGTCCAATACATGACTGCAGGTTTTAACTTGCAAATAACTGTCCGTATTGCATTGAGTTCTAGTATCTCATAAATAATACAGAACGTAACCGTTGTGGTTTGCTTATTCAGTCTAGCTGTACTGTAGTGATGTAGGAGTTCTAGCTGAGTAAAGCTTAACAAGCATGTTCAGTCATAGATTTTTTTTTCTTTTATGCATCACGTAGAACGGTCATTTTTGGGAAAGAGAACATTGCTGAACATCTTTGTCTTTATGAATTTGAATGTACGTTTCTGCTCCCAGGTGAAAAGCTGTGGTCAACCAAATCCAAATGCTTACTAAGTTAAAGGTATTTAAAATGCTCGTTTTGCACTGATACTAGATGATAATTTTGTAATTAATTTTTGCCATTTTTTCCCATTAGGCTGACAAGGCCTACATGTTGCGAGAATATACATCCAGAGAAAGCAAAATATCAAGTTTAAAGGTATTACTTTTTAAATTCTTTTTTCCTGTCTGCTTTTTAAAATTGTTTTATGGTCAGCATAGAGAATACTGTGACAGTAAGTCATTCTTTGTTAGGTTTGGCATTGATACGGGGGAAAACCTTTCTGCTTATGCAACATTTATTTTGGTGATTTCAGGGCAGATTTGCATTTTTAAGTGCTCAGATCACATGACGAGATATGGGACTGGGTTACTTTTTCTACTTTTGAGTTAACAAGATCTTTTTATTTTATTTTTTCATAGAACTGTTCAGCAATAAAATGGGGTAGTCCATGTCCCATGACGCTAAATTTCAGGGCTGGTTGTATGCTTGCAAGTAGTATTAGGGGTTAAGATCTGTTTGGTAATAGACTCATTCAGTTTTTCTCAAATAAGTTTAATAGCCCTCCTTAAAACTCTAGTAATGGCTCAGAATAATTTGTGGCACATCTGGAGTTGCAGCTGTTGATTTTTGTTCTTGACCCAATACCTGATCTTGGGTATCCACGTTACTTTCCTTCTCCTTTGTTTTTCCTTCACTTGTAAAAAGTGGCTAAAGACCCTTCGGAGGGAATATTTTTGCCAAACGCTTTTCTTTTTGAGGAAAGGGCCACTGTATCATTTCTTAACAATATGTGATCCCTATAAAGAGGACTAAACCCAGTCATGAGCTTTTTGATAGTTTCATGGTTTTTGAAATATAAATTGGTGATTTAGATTTTCTTCACCTCATGTTTAAAAGTAACCATCTACGCTGTTAAATAATGTTTACTGCCTATTGTTATAGAGAGGAAATGCATCTGGCTTTTCAGTTCCCTAGATCAGCTTGCATAGGTAAAGCAAAATGATTCCTGCTTCACTTAGGTTTGAAATAATTGAAACAGCAGTATGATGCCTTGATCAACTTAATGAAAACACCTAATTTCTTCAAATACGAAATTAAAATCCAATGAGTTTCAGTATTTCATATAAATGTCTGTGGTGGACTTCATAAAACTAAGATACATGTTGAGGTATATCAGTTATTGATAGCTGAATCTGAGCAACTCCAATGAATATATTGCAATGGCTAGAAGACATTAAGCATGGGATCCCTCCTGGCCATCCTAGTGTCATCTAGAACTAGACCTCAGAAAGGCTGTTTGTTACATTCAAATGATAAATATATTTTTTTTAAAACATTGTTCATGAATGTCTCTGACTTTCTTGCGCTCTTCTAATCTGCTGCTTAAAAACATTCGATACCTTAGCCTATTGATCCACACAAGGAGTAAAAGACTGTGCATTTGAAGTTATAAGGTTAATGTTAATAATCATACCTGACTTCAGGTGTTTAAATCAGGTAAATTAGAGAAAAATATAGGAAATTTGGTTTTGGAATACCTTCCCCCCCCCTTCCCTTTCATTCACTTGTTTCATGTAAAATTTTTGCTTCTTAGCACGTTCCACCTTCCCTGTTCACGGAACCTAACGAGATCTCTCAGTATCTACCCATAAAGGAGACAATCTGTGAAAAACTAGAATTCCCAGAGAAGCTGGAGCCTAAACCAGAAGCCTCACTGGAAACCATGTGTGTTAAGTCTAAATAAATGTGACTTTATATGGACTTGAAGTAGACTGGAGATAATGTGATCATGTAACCATTGCTATGGGGGGTGGTTTCACTACTAGTGGAATAAAGAATCTGGCTAATTTTTCTGTAGCCCTGAGAGAAAACATTTCAAGCAGGTTTTGCTAATGGTGTTTTTTGTTCGTGGTTTGGTTTGTTTTTTTTTAACCTGTATCTGGAGTTAGGTAATGATAGACTGGTGGTGAGTTACAGTTTTCAACAGCGTTGGAGAAAGACTATCATGATTAAGAGTCTGGGTTCTGTTTAGTTCAACGTTTAGGCAGGACTATTGTCTGGACCCTCCACCACAAACACTTCCATGAAGATTTTGTTATTGCTGCTTCAGATACTAAGAGACTACTGGAGTTGTTAAATTGGCATGATTTTATTAAGAAATCATACACAGTAAAAAAAAAAAAATGCTTCTACATTTAATTTCAGCTGTCAGTCCTAAACTACACATTTTGCTTGGCTTCCCCTACTGTGAGCTGATAACCAACTAAGTTACTTTTTGGAGTCTCTGATCCAGACTGTAATTTAAGAATATTAATTTCATCTGAGGATAGGTTTAAGGAGGAAAAAAAAAATTGCATTTGTTTGACACTATATAAAGGTGAAGTTACCTTATTTGCGAGGCATTAACTCCAGAGCAGGAGAAAAGCTGGAGGTTGAGACACACGCGCTGGCAAGTCTCTTCACAAATACTAGTTTAATCTCATGTCAGCCAGATGTCTCTAGGCAGTTCTGGAGAGTATCGCTTGGGGTCTGTATGCTGCTACAGTCATGTTCTGTATCGGAAACGCATTGCACTGTATTGACCTTCGGCTGGGCGTACCGGGTGGTGCCCTCGTATGATGGTTATGCTGTCCTGACAGGCAAATTGCTAAACTGCAGTGACTTAAGGCTGGGGAAGAGAGGGGTGTTTAGTCTCTAATCCCTAAAGGATGCCAGTATTTCCAGTTTGAGAAACAAGACCCTACATAGCCTTAAAAGCATGCTAATGTGTATTCCAGATACATAATTTTGTTTTGTTTTTTAAATTCTTTAAGTTCTGACATTAACAGAAGTGTGATCACATGTATAGTCATGGTTTTAACTCAACACTTTGTAGATTAAACTTTTTAAATATTCGTCTTGCTTTTGGAAATCCTAAATTATGTTAATGGTTTGGCCTAAGAATGGGGGAGCTAAACAGACTTGTCCAGGTTTACCGCTCACACTCAGCATAAGTGCCAGAAGTGAATGACTGTAGTGAAAAGCAGGCCTTGTGGTTTAAGGTGGTGGCAGATAAGAATGTGTACACATTCTGATGTCTTGGAGTTTTAGTTTAAAAATCTTCATATTCTACGCTGCATGGCTTAATAGCAACAACCCACCTCAAAACCTGGTATTGAACGAGGTCTTCTGAGAAATGGTTTTCACTCAGAGAAGACCCTGAGGTTTTCAGGAAAAAAAAAGTCTGCTGCCATCTAAGTGACTGTTTTCTTAACAAAAACAAACAGCACGCTTTGTTTCACTTTTATTTGAGGCAGCCTGGTCTAATGAATTGATTGTAAGGTCGAAAGGCAGGAACTCACTGCAGTTTTTCCTGTGTCACTGATTTACTCTAACCATGGGTAAGTCGCTTCTCTGTGCCTCAGTTCCCATATATAAAAATAAGAGATAATACACACCTACCTCACTGAGGGTCTGTGAGGATTATTTTGAAAAAAGTTATTGATGAGAATATTTTCTTTTTTCCCCTGAATACACCTTCAGCCTTATGTTTGGAATCCTTTGGAAAGGATTGCTACAAAAAAAAAAATAATCTTATGATCCATAGGATAAAATGAGTGAAGAGAACTGAAATTAAACAGTCTCTGAAAGAAATTACCATCAGTCGGCCGGACATGATCTGGGTGAGTGAATTTATGGCCACTTTGAAATAGAGGTGAGGTCCTCTATATTCCCTATTAGATGCCTAAATTCTGTTGGCTTTTTTCATCTTCCTAAAGATTTTAGTGTCGAGGTGGAAAAGGGGCTGCAAATGAATGCAGCATGGAAGTGATCAAAATTCATTTGGTAACAGAAGATTATTTAGGTCCACTCCAGTGATAGAGGGATATGGGGAGAGAGTGAAAAGGAAGAGAACAACAAATGGGGGGTGAAGAGAGATTTTGCTGGTAGAAGTAAATCGTGGCACTTCTTTTACTCCAAGCATATATTTCACATGCCTTAAAGGCTTATGAAAACACACTTTAAAGCTGGTAGTGACTGAGAGGAGAGCTGATGTAGTGCTAGCATGAAGGAAACTATATCTGCGTTTGCTCATTAAAATTGTGATTTGGGTTCGGTGGGTGATGCTAACATTAAGCTCCATTGGGCTAAAGTATTGTGTAGGGGGGGAACCCACAGAATCGACACGTAGCGTTGGAAAGGGTGCTCTGCATGTTTAGCTTATACTGCGTATTTTACCTTGTCCATATCATGCCTACTAATCCGTGACCCGCTGATACAGTTGTCTTGAGTGGACTTGAATCCTGACTATATAGATATGTGATGTCCATCTATTTTGGGTGCTGTGCATTTAAGTGGAACACACATCTTGGGGAAATCACAAGAACACGTTTAGGAAGTTACAGTTACCAGAGAGTAAAACTCAGAGCACTTTCTGACTCTCTTATACCACACAGGTTATCAAGAAGCAGCAGTATAAACTGCTGTACCGCAAGCTCTCCAGCACAAATTTTCCACAGGAAAGTACCACTTCGGATGTGTAATTTTAGGGGAAGGGAGTGGGGTGATTCTCCAGCTGTTTTGTTGTAAGTTTAACACGTAGCCATTTATATTCTTTCTTGTATGTCGCTAAATAAAATGTACCAAATGTTTTATAGTTCTGTTTTCATCTGAGCAAAATAAAACTGAAATAACCGCTCGTGATGCTGAATTTTGCATCCTAGTAAGGTGTTGCGCCTTTGTGTGTCGCCAGGCCGCTCTGGCTAGTTGTGAAAGTACGGTGACGCTTTTTCAGAGCGGGGGAAGAACCACAGCAGCGGGAGCGAAGTGAAGTCTGTATGGCTATTTCTGTAAGCATCGCTATTTCTGTAAGCTTCACTCTTGCCAAGGAACACGTTCAAAAGGGGTGGGAGAAGATAGGATACAGCTAGAGAAGTAAAACCGACGGGAGGGCGTGGGCTCTGTTTTCTGAAGTCTGGAAAATACCAGGGCGGTTTAGGTGCCAGCTCTCCTACGCTTGGAAGAGTAAGGAAGTGCCCGACTCCTAGGGAAAGGGGGCGTGTTTGCTGTCTCTCAGACAGACCCCAGAACAAACCAGCCCTGTCGCTCATCGTGGCGGTGGCCGCTCTGCCCGGGAAGTGGCGCGGCAGGGGAGCTGGGGCGCCTGCCCCAGGAGCCTCCCGCGGGGAGCGCCTTCCTCCCCTCAGCGCCTCTCCCCGCTGCCCCAGGGGGACTCACCGGCACTTTCCCGCCCCTAAATCCCTGGAGGCGGCCGGTGTCTCCCCCCCCCGTCGCCGCCGGCCCCCGTCCCCCCTCCCCGCCCGGCGGACTACATCCCCCGGCAGCCTCCGCGCCGCGCCGCCGGCCTCCATCTCCCTGCCGAGGGCAGGTAGCCTGCCGCGGCGCGGTGCATGCCGGGGCGGGTAGTCTCTCTCAGGAGGGGAAGCGGGGAAGGGCGGTCCGGCCGGGCCGCCGGGGCGCGGGTGGAGGCGGGCGGCCATGGACAAGCTCAAGCGGGTGCTGAGCGGTCGCGACGCGGAGGAGACAAGCGGCCTGGAGCAGGTAACGCTCCGCTCCCCGCGCCTCCCCTCCGGGGGTGGGGCCGGGGGCCGCTTGCCGGGGCCCGGGCGGCGGCGGCGGCTGGGGAAGGGGGACCCGCGGCAAGCGGCCCCTCAGC
>VZTV01097904.1:0-23962 GCA_013400875.1 Anhinga rufa | reverse complement strand
AGGCTCAGTGAAACCTGATATGTGAATCTGCAAATGCTTGGTCTGAAAACCCCTGCTTGGCTAGGTACTATGATGTGGATTTACTGTTAAATCAATGTTTTGTGGCAGCAGTCTCTCTGCTGAGTCTCTGTAATTTGGCATGGGATTCTCACTGAATGAAACTTCGTCACTTAAGTGATGGTCTCTGTTCTTATATCATTTCAAAGTGATAATAACCTGTGGAATTGTGTCAAAATCCTATGACATTTTTCTTCTAATATGTTTCATTGATTTAGACATTTCACTGAAAAAGTTATAGCTTCCTTTTTATTTAAAATAAATCTTTGTTTTCATAAACAAAGCAGACTCTGGGAATGTGAACACCTCATACAGAAAAAAGCCAACACAGATTGTAACTGAGAAAAGTAAAAAATGCTTACACATACTTGGCTTTCCACATAGTTGTTCTGTATTGCTATGTTTCCCTGGTCTACTGATTGAGGGGTAGAGTCAGGTCCCCACTGCTTTTGCAGTTTTTCTACCAAAAAACTAAAGTGGCAAATAAGCCTTCTGTACCTTGTGGGAATATGAAGCCAAGAAATGCTACTTTTGAGAATGACCCAAGGTATGAGTATTTATTTTCTTGCCTGTTTAAAGGCTGGAACACCAGAGATAAATCCCCAGAGCTAAAGAAGCATAAGAACTGCTTTTCTTCAGGACCAGAAAGCAACAGGCTGAGAATAAATACTCCCTTGTGGATGAGGTGTGTGTGTTATCTGGGACTAAGACACAAACCATGCCGAAACCCGGGCACTGATTACCTCTCCTTTCACAATGCTGTAAATGTGAAGTGTTGGAAGGGAAATTTTCTGTGAGACACCTGATGATTTGAGGAAGAAAAAAGACATGTGCAAATGAGTGACATTTCACAGAAACTTTGCTTTCAAAACAGAAATATCTCCGACAATACAAAGGCGTGAGTCTGTGGTATTGTTCATGATTCGGATAACCAAGATGAGGGATCCAAACCTGGCACTTCTTTTTCCTTGACAACCTGATTTCTCCAGCATTGCCTCTTTGAGGTTGATTGACACCATTAGAGGCCACAAAGTCAGTGAGAGCAGATGGCATCTCATCTACCCTAGAGGTGTCAAAGTTAGAAGGCTAAGCTTGGGCCAGTCACAGCAGGCTTCTTTTACAGTTATTAGAGAAAAATGGGCACCTCCAGAGCTGGTTCACTTGATCTGTCTTGGACAACTATTTTAAGATAAGATGAGTCATATCTGGAGGCCTTTTTTTCTTAGAACCAACTTTAAAGGTATTACAGGTGTCCAACTTAGATCTTTAGCTGCCAAAGTTGCGTAGACTAACTTTTTCAGTAACTCAGTCAGTTTACATCATGGAGGATTCAACCCACTTAAATAAAATATCCTACTATGAAATAAGGTTATGAAATCAGGATAAAGAATGTGTGGTGTAACCAGGAGCAATTCCCTCTTAAGCCAAGATGTTGAGAACACCAGCAAATGGGAACCCTTACTTTACAGTGTGGAAGGGAATGAAAGGGCCCTTGAAATTATAATCCTTCCAGTAATACTGAATAGGTTTTACTAATTTCTCCCTCTTCCCCAGAGTAATTTGAATCCCAAATGAAATTATATTGCTATGTTTCTAACACCATAAGGCACTTACTGTATCTTAGGTCTTACATTATTTTGACTTCTTGTCTTATGCTATTTCAAACCAGAGTAACCATTCTCTTCACTTTAGCATTACTGGGAGGTTTCTTCCCAAACTCACCAACTATAAGCATTGACTGTAGGGAAAGCTGAATGAGTATCCAAATTCAGTCTGCACTGAATTGGCTTGGTGCTGTCACCTAACCATAAGGAATCCAGTGACATTTGGGAAAGAAATCTTTATGGGCTGTCAGATATGACACAATGCCTTCCTAGGTTGTCTGTGCTAGAAGAGATTCATGGCATTGTGCAGTGGCAGCTAGATAACTTTGAACATTTCAATAACACTTGGACACCTGTGTTTAGCGAATCATACTCCACCCCCATACTCTGTCACCGCTGTCTCTTCTGTTTCCACATGCTGAACAGTTTTCAGATTCTGTTTCCTTGTTTCTGAGGAAAAAACATGTGAGGCAGCCCAGAGAAACCCAGCAGAGAACAGCTTGTGGAAAGAAGTCAAAGCACAACATTGGGGAGCAAGATCTTACCTCAGAGCATCCTGAGGTTTTCCCTGTTCGTAAACTGGTGTTGCATTTCAGGGCAGGAACACAGCAACATATGCTCTTCTACCTGTTGTAGTGCATAACAGACCGTATTGATGATGATAAGACACTTTTATTTGTTCTGGTGCTGATATTGATCCTGAATGTATAACTCATTGATTATTAGTTAAATACATGCCAGAAATTAAACTGCTTCAATCTGAATTCAGTTTACACCGAGATGAGCTTTTTCCCCCATCACCTGGAGGCTCTGTCATGTTCTCTTCACCTTTATATTCACTGTCTCAAGGTATTTATCTGAGAGGGAGGCTGTATTCAGTCTGTCTTTGTACTTCTTTTGACACATTTTTCATTCCTTCCCTACCTTCATGAAGCTTCTTGGAGCAGGAGATTGGCCTTGGGGAAGAGTCCCCACTCTTTTTCAGACGCATTTCTCCTAATCCCCTTTCCCACATGTAATCATTGGACACAGCAACTTCTGTGAATGGAGCAAGGCAATGCTGAATGTGAGCTCCCTCAGTTTGCTGGTGGAGTGTATTCTCCACTGAGGCTGAAGGTCTAAAGGAGTTAGGAAAACCCTTCAGATTTGGTGGCAAAGAGGGAGACTGCCAAATTCTGTTTCCGTGACCTTGTAATTCTTAAGCTCAGGGACACAAAACCAGTGAAGCTGACAAGAGGATAGAGCCAACAGTCTCCTATTTTTTTGATGGTTATGTCCATAATTTAAGCTGAATGACAAGATTTTCTGAAGGTAGATTTTGAATCTAGAGATGCCCTTAGAACATCTTTTGATTTTTTTGATGATGGGGGAACAAGTTGTAAGATTAGCTTTCTGAAAATAAACCCTTTGATATTTCTAATCAGGCACAAACATACTAATCAAGCACACAGCACAAAGGATCATTTTTAAAATATTTGGAAATACATATGACAGCTTGAGGGTAAGACAAATGTTCTAATACCCCCAGGTGGTATTTTCTTTGTTATCTATGAATGCAATAGAAAAGGACTTTGTTGGCAAGTAGCAACCTCAACTGGTTTCTTAACAAGATTTTTCTGTCTTTCAAAGAGTATATTTCCTTTTTCTATCTCATTCACCAGCATATTCTCAGCAGGTATAAATCAATAGAGCTTGAATTACATTCCTTGAGCTATGCTGACTTCTGTCTCTTGGGGATATGCTCTACAGCCTCTAAAACTTTAAATGCATAGAATACAGGGACTTCAGGATTATTAAATTAACAGGAAATATAGATTCACTTTGGAAGCAATACAAATTCAAAACAAGAGGCAGAAATCAGAATTTCAAATGCTCATGACTTTATGAAATGATTCATAACTCAAAGAACATGATCAGTTTTCTTCAGACTCTGTTGAAAGTTTTTATCTTTCTCTCCCTAGGAGATAGAACCATTTTGTAAACTGAATGTGTGAGGAGATGGATAACTCCATCTCTTCATAAAAAAGAAAATATGGTTCATAACTTGAGGAAGGTTCTTGAAAGACAATGTTTAGAAGATGGTTTTCAGAAGAAGCTTTCTTTGTTTTACAGTTTTCTTGATCAAAATACAATTTGCTGAGCTGTAAGAAGAAAATAAAGAACATAAACAAAATGCAAGAATTCTGCATTTTTTTAATCTTTTTTTTTCCCCTTTATTGCCCAGTGAGGGTGACAGAATTGGGTAAATCAAGACTTTACCCATTAACTGGAAAGAAAAAATAACTCTGTAGCAAGTTCCAGAATTGTTCTCAATTGGCAGAAAAGTGGAACAGAGGAACTGGATTCAAAAAGAGAAGGCCATTGGGAAGGGACTGAAGCAATAGCAAATAGACTGAGCAGTGAAATACGTCATGTACTGATGCTTGCTAACATCATGCAAGACACTTGAACTAATGCTGACATCCATGCACAGGGAAAGGGGCAATTCCAGTGTGCAATCTTTGCCAAATCACAAAGATAAATTTTGTATTTTAAGCCACAAGAACCCTACAAGATATTTTTAGGAATAATCTGATAACTTTTCTGTGTGCTGTTAAGATGCTTAACTTTTTAAATATTTTAAACTATTTGTTTTAGTGGAATGGCTTACCTTAACTAAAATGCAAACAGGCATTTCTGCAGTTCATAGTAACACTCAAATCTTTTTTCTTTTTCCCAAATGGCTTCTCAAATCTTCATAAGATTGCTTAAGTTTGCAGAAATCAGAAACACCTAGTATTTAGTGCTTCCATTGTGTTCTTCATCTTGGAGGACAGCAGTTATTAACTCTCAAAAAATTCTTGTGGAAAAAAGCATATCCTTAAGGAAATGAAAAGTAAGCACATAAATTTGTAACGCATTTCCCCATGAGAGCATACTTTCAAACCTTTCCTGCCAAGTGCTCTTACTGGAACAAAGTTAAAGTTTTTGTTGCATGTGTTCTCAACAATCTGTAGAAAGTGACTGAAATGAGGGCTAAACTGGTCAGATTTGCATTAATAGAACTGACAGAATATCCGTTACAACACAAAATGTCCTCTGGTTCTCACACTGTCACTGAGTTTCCAGCTTGGTCATTACTGAGTACCAGTCTGGGGATGGTATCATAGATCTTCAAGGTTAACTAAAATGCAGTAGCTGTAAAAGGAATAAAATTATTTACTTGAACATAATTCATGACCATTTATCCCACTAACATTAATGGTATGAAAAGTTTGCATATTTTCAGAATTTATTAGTGTGTTAAGTCAATGAGGGAGGTAAGGCTGGCACAGTAAAGCTGTCTGCCCCTTCAAAACATCATCCTATATCTGTGCTAAATAAAAAACCTCTTCAAACTGTAATTTCCTCCCCCCTTCATATTTTGGCCCTAATTTCTTTAAAAGAGCAGTGGGATCTAGTTACACAGAGGTACAGCAGAAGATCCAATGAGGAAAGTGCTATGTAAGACTTTTTTCTGACTGATCTCATTTTGCATTTGCAGTCCAGTCTGTCCGTAATCCACTCTGAAGTCTAGATATGGGGTAGATACAAATGAATGGTCAGTGAAATCAGTTTCCTGAACTGTTCTGTCCCTCAAACTTTTTGCTGTGCCTTTGACGTCTACAGTCTTTTCTTTCTGGCTGTCATAGAGGGAAGGAAGAAACATGGCAGAAATCTTGTTCTAGGATCTCAGAAAGAAGAAGAAAGTAGAAAACTGATGACTATTCAATGAAAAAAACTACTGGAAAATAGTTATGCAGGCCAGCTGCCTGCTTCAAACCCTGTAGTCGGCAAGGTAAAACTTCTGTAAGTAGGCTTAGATATGAAAGTCCTAGGTGCCTCCCTGGGTTTAATCAGGCACAACTGTTCCTTTGCTGCCAACACAATGCAAAGTCCAAAGAGCAAAGACCTACAATAAGAGCAGCATAACTTGCTTGTAGCTTTGGGCAACCTGGAGAAACAGAGAGCCCCTGACACCTGGGTCAGATGGTGGTGGGGTATGAATTGCATATCTTCTTCATCTTGACTGTGCAGCCAGCTCCGGGCTGCTGTTGCCCTTAGAGTCATGTATGGACATACATTGCACAGAAGGGTAACAAGATGGAAGTTGCCTAAAACTGCAGAAAGGTCTTTTTAGAAACATGGCTTCAAAAGGCTGAACAATGGCTTCTCCTGGACCTCAAGGGCTAGGACAGGGCTAATGAGAGCAGCAGAAATGTCTGTGCAAAACCCATTGTTAAGAAGAAACAATATAAATTAAAGAAATTGCCAAGTTTAAACCCAACAAAGCATGCAAGGAAAGAATTCAGTTCCCTAAATGCCTGTCAGCCAGGGCCTGTCCCATCCCCACCCAGGAGCAGAACACTGTGGGGCACCAGGGCAGCCCCAGCCCCTGGCATCGGGCACCTCCCTGGGGACAGGGTTGGGGACGGGGATGGGCTGAGGCCAGGACATGGCAGGGAAGGGCTGTGGGGAGCTGGAGACTGGCCCTACTGCAGTGTTGCTGGAACAGGGGCTGACAGCTGACATGGGGTCTTGGCCTCTGGGCAGGGTGGGGGAACCCTGGGAGGGACAGTGAGGTCTGTGGGGACACTCAAGGGCCTGACACCAGCCCAGAAAGTGCAAAAATAAAAGAAACCAAGGTAGAAGCTGGCTGTGGTCTCCTTCATATTTGTTTTTTATCCTCAGTTTTCTACCCTAGTCAGAATACCTACTTGACAAGAATGAAAACATGAATAGAGCTTTAAAATTAATTGTATTGTACATTTTTTAAAATGAAATTGCATTGTATTGTACAGTTTTTGTGCAAAATTGGACTGTACTTTTTTTTCAAGAAGTATTTCTTGAAAAAAAACAATCTACCTGTGAGAAGACAAGTTGTTGATTCACGATTCTTGATTTTGAACTTATACAAAGTTAATGTGTGGCTTATTTTCATTATCATTTGATGGCTATCTTTTAGCATTCATGCAAAAGGGCAGTTGAAACTTAACAAAAATAATGCCCAAACTACTGCTATTTTAAGAAATATTGGAAATGAAGCTTAACATTGCTGACACCTGTGAATGAGCCCGGAAAACAAAGCAGATCCAGCAAGCATCACTGGTCAAGGATGAGTAACACCCTCTGATTAAGCATATAGCAAATAACATCAACTAGCTAAAATGAGTATTTAATTTATTTGAAGACTATTTCATGCCTGGGCAGTAGATAGCAACAACTTTTCCCTAAAATAACTCTGAAAATCTGTGTAATTTCCTTCTGTACAGTGTTCCTAAAGGCTGGGAAGAAATATCAGCCAGCATATCTTGAATTTAGTCACTTCAACAGTGGTGCCCAACGACAGGACAAGGGGCAATGGGCAAAAGTTGGAACACAGGAAGTTTCACTTAAATGAGAAAATACTTCTTTCCTGTGAGGGTGCCAGAGTAGTGGCACAGGCTGCCCAGAGAGGTTGTGGAGTCTCCTTCCCTGGAGACATTCAAACCCCGCCTGGACGCGGTCCTGTGCCCCCTGCTCTAGGTGTGCCTGCTCATGCAGGATGGTTGGACAGGATGATCTCTCGAGGTCCCTTACAACCCCTGCCATTCTGTGATTCTGTGAAAAGCATTGCACCTGGAACAGCCAAATACAATATAAAATGTAGGGAGTGTGTGTGTGTGTGTGTGTGTGTGTGTGTGTATGTAGATATATATTCTGTTTGTGTTTAAAAGGGGCAAGTGGCTTAAGAATGACCTGAGCGGCTGCCAGAGCACAGCAAGGACCAGCTGCCCTGACAAGGGCAGGGCACCCAGGGTGGCCACAGGGCCAGCAAGGCTGTGCCCTCACCAAACAGGGACTGTCCTGTAGGACCCAGCACGGAGGGCAAGCCCAGGAATGGTGACTGGGGTAAACCCAGAGCCATGTGGCTGCTTGGCATGGCCACAATGTCAGGGCAGGGCTGACATCCAGCCTGAAAGTCAAGTCTTTAGGTTAGGGTCAATAAGGTACATGTCCAGGTGTAGCGAGACCTACAGCAATAGCACAGGCAAGGACAAGGAGAGAGGGCATGAGCTCAAATGCAGCTCCAAGGAACAGGGAGCCCCTGGTGAAACCTCCAAGTTCTTTCTGCATCAGCTCTTTCCCAGCAGGTGGTCCCAAGTTACTCAGACAAGCCATAACAGAGCTGGCCTAAGCACATGCCACCAGACCCCAAGGAGGGGGAAGAGGTTACAGAGCTTATTGGTGCACACAGAGCCCCAGTCATTGCACTAACGTGAGTTTTTGACTCTAAGATACAGTAGTAAGTCAAAGCTTTCACTCTAGTCAGGGCTTAGCAGGGTATTAGATCTACTTTGGTTAACATCTTCAAAAAGTATGAAGGGGAGGGAGAACGTTCAGTAGAGAAATTAAAGTGATTAGTTGTCTAGAAAACTTGGTCAATGAGGACAGATTGCAAGAATGGTATTTTATAGTTCAGAAACGTGGTGTACTTCAAACATATAAAACAATATCTGCAAAAAAAGAAGGGCGTGAGAAGTCCTCCACGCCCATGTAGTTGAATAAGAAATGGATGAAAATGCAAATACTAGATGCAAGATGATGTGATGTATTAGGAGAAACTTTGTCATCATACAGTTAAGCCCTGGAAATATGCGTACTCCAGAATGGAATTTTTTTTTAGAACTGGACGGCCTCTTGAAAGCTTTTCAAGGCCTTGTTTCTGTATTTCCCTAAAATACTTTGATTAAATGCTTTGACCTAGCTTTGGGGACCACTTGGGTCTCCATTTTCTTCTCCAGCAGGTATTGGAGTTTTACAATGTTTCTATTACTTCAAGACTGGAGATTTTAGTTACTTTTTTGGCAATTTTTGATTGAAATCCCTTTGGTAAATCATACTTTTAGATGTGAATCCCACTGAGGGAACGGAAGGGACATTTCATTCTTAATGGAAACAACTAGCACTACAAGCATTTTGAGTCCAAATGTCATTTTGACACAGTTATTCTTGTATGTTGCAATTCAGCACCCAACAGGGTAGGGATCAATAGCTGCCCTCATTTGCTGTTTGTCTGACAACACAGAACACATCCCTTTGGGGCGTATACTTGAAGTAAATGATGTTGCTAAGAAACCCATTAAAGTATGTTGTTAATTGACAATGAATAGCCTCCTAGTTATTGGGAACATTTCTTACCAGCTCTGTTTCATGTGGTGTGCAAATGAGACAACATGTACTGGTAGCTGCTGATGTCAGTGACACTTTTATTTAAGAAGCACACACAACAGGGAATGAGAAAGGCCATAATTATCAGATAAAAAATTGCCTTTTTTGCTTTGATGTTCGCAACATTATTTGGGTGACATCACAAAACCCTGCATGACTGAAAGGAAGTGAGTGAGAAACAGAAAGAGCAGTGAGATGGCCTGACTTCTTGCAGTGAACATTTGTTTCCTTGTCACAGTCTCAGGAGCAGAAGCTGTTCTCTCCCCAGTTGCCATTTATTCTTGGAGCGAGGTTCTGAACACAAGTAAATGCTCTGGCTAGTGTTAATTTAAAAAAATATTTTTCAGCCCTGTCTTTGATGTAAAATACACTCAGAACAGATTTAAGTTGTTGTTGCCATGATTGTCCTCTTCTTGATAGAAATGTATGATGAAATGTACTCCATTAGAAATAAATCAAGCATAACAGTTGGTATTGTCCTGCTCATTTCAATGGGTATCCTAAGGCTTTTCTATGTTGCTTTTAAAACCATGGCCAAAGGTGCCCTGCATCATCTTAAGGAGGATGCAAACACTGAGAAAAGGTGAGGGTTGCTCAGCAAAATGAAGAGTAGCATGCAGAAGAACAAAAGTATTGAATGCTGCTCTAGTGAACAGTTTCTAGGAAGTGCTAGAAGGGAAAGGGCTTTTTGGAAAATGTATGGCATCTGAAAAGGAAGCAGCAGTGTATTTTGCCCTTTTTCTGAATTTTTTCTCTGCTGACATTCTAGGTGCTGTAGAAGAGCTTGCATAAAGACTGACTAATGGATTGTACCTTGGGAGCTCTGGCAACATGTCCCCTCCCTAAACTGCTTCTTGCTAAAAGTTGAGCATAAGCAACAGGAAAAGAATCACATTTTATTTCCATTTTAAGCATTTTACACTGACCAAAGTAGAGACAGGACAACCAGTAGGTGGGCCTTTACTCTGGTTTGCTGTGGTGCAGATTCTTATGCTGGCCAAACATCCCCTTCTATACTGTTATAAAAAGGACAAAGAAGCTATAAAAGATATTCCCTTGAAAGATCAGCTGTTGTGGGGATAAGTGTGTACCCAGAGGTGCTCCAGCAGAAAATGCTGTTGTGCTCAGGCCCTTGCCTGAGGGTAAATGCCAGTTCTGGAAGGGAACCAGCTGCCATCAACAGGGGTTGCTCAGCCACGTGCATGAGACCATGTAAAGCATCTGTGTTTGCACACATATTTTCCCTCTGCCTGAAATAATTCTGCTTTTCACAAGCTGCCTCCTACACTCCAGTTTTGTTGAAAGAGCTGATCATATATATTAAAATATGTAGTTTTGACATTTTCACAAATGCAGCTACCTAACTTCATTCACCTGGCCTCTCATCTGTTCACCAAGCCCTAGTTTGGTTTCCAAAATCTTTCTAGGTTGTAAATTGTTACAGTTAATACAGAGTTCATCCAACAAATTGTGTTGTTAATTACTATTCATTGTTGTGCTTTCAAAAAACCTACAATAGTTACAGTGTTGGCCAATGATTTGTAAACAAAAATGAGATGTTTTAAGAAATTATCAGCAACTCATTTTATCTTTTCTGCATCTCCTTATCCCCAGTTTTAGTTGACATGAATTGTTTATTCCAAACTCATCTTATCTGTAAGAAAGTGCAGTAAAAATGCCTAATAATGTTACACAAAACATTTCATGTGAATCTTTTCAGACAGCAAATATTATGTTGAGGAGCACAGGATAACACAGCTGTGAAGTCAAATAAGAAACTTTTTTGCTGAAATAAAACAAGAAAGTTCATTGATGCAACTTATTACAATCTTTTGGAAAGGAACTTCATTTTTTTAGTAATTTCTTTAAGGTTACAAAGATTAATACATTTGTTAATCTAATCTCAATAAAAGACTTTTAATCATTCTTTCAGATATCAAGGAAATTTTTGAGATGTGTTTCATTTCAGTTTTGGAAAGATTTGAGCATTTGGGAAGGATTGATTCTAAATGTTTAGGTGTCTCAAGTGTTGACTTATGGAAGCTGAATCAGCATTGAATAGAGAGTAATTAATTCTTAATGCTAAGCAGATAGGATGTTGTAGGGTTATTAAAATCCTATTGGTCATTTATGTTACTTCCAACCTGTCAGGTTTTTCATGCATTACAAGTTCTATGCTCAAGGATATATATTTGTAGGGCTGACCCTTCAAAAGCTAACCAGAAAACTGTGAAATTATAACATAGTGGACACATTTTATAGATCCTTTCAATTCTCCTCCATATTGCAAAGAAGAAGTGTACAAATACAATAAATTCAGTATTTCAAAATAAAAAATAATAATTGGTCAAGAATTCCCCAGGAAGAAGAACCTGTAGAGCTCTTCTCTATGACAAATTTATTGGATGAGTGTGTCTGAAAGGCCAGCACTGTCTCCCTATCCAAAGTAGAGGTTTCTGCATTCAGTGACTTCTTCCAACACAGCAAAGGCAAGATTAGAATCACCTGGATCTCTGCACTCAGTTACTTCAGTTAACATGAATTTTCAGGGGCAGCTCTGGGGAACAGATGGGACTGCTGCTACTGAGTTTGTGCACAATGCCCTGCTTAGTATTTCAGATGTGTAGGGATTTTCTTGTGTATATAGAGAAGTAAAATTATCCTAGTTACTAATGCTTTTTTACCATCCAAAGGGCATTTTGTAGATTTAGAAGACATAAAAAATTTGCATCCAGTGGCTATTGCTTTTGTTTCTGCTCCAGAGACAGCAGAATTCACATCACTGTCAAACTTAGCACCTGGTAATCTCAAAATAGAGGCTGCATATAGAAGACAACGGTCCTATTGTCATGTAACTTCATGAAGTTCCTTACACTGGCTTGTATTAACTCCAGAAAACTACTAAAATCTACTTATGAGGATTAATTGTGATTTACTTCTTTGCAAAGTAGTTTATTGATTAAACTCAGTCCTGAAGCTAACATTCAGTTCAGAGTAAGAGCCTGCAGTAACCACTTACCACAATGAGAAATTTGTTTCACCATGGGCACGTCAAGGAAAAGCTTTGTAAATGAAAGATATTCCATCCTTTCCTATGGCCTCTTCCCTTGAAACAGGTTTTATAATATGTGTATCAGTCCAAGTAAGGCATTGTCATGTTTAATCAAAGATTAGAAGAAAAATTAATTTCATCGTCCATCTCCCCTAAAAGATATGTCTGGGTCAACAGTGTAGGAAACTAAAGTTATTAACTAGATGATGAAGGAATTCTGCCAAGAACAGTACATGACTGCTCCCACAAGATCTCTAAATACCACTAATACTTTCTGCAGTAAAATTAATCCCTGTTCATTAATGCAAAACACTCAGCAAAATCTGCATGCTTTAACTTGACAGCAGAGCCAGTTCTGGCCACATACCCTTTACAGCATGCCAGACTTGGAAATTTGGGGGTTAGGAAATTCAGCTTCTCATAAAGGTTTTTGCATTCCTTCCAGTTACTGCCTCCTGGTTCCTGATGATGAAAAAAAAAGCCTAATCTTCTGGGAGCTGTGGAGGTTTTGCATACAATTGCATATACACAGCTCCAGTCTGAAGAGAGGGGTGCAGTGGTTGCACGTTTGAAGAGAAGCTGTGAAGAGGCCTTTCTTCGTCAGGAGACAAAAATGTTCAGTCAATGTGGCTGGCCAGCAAGATGCCATGTGAAAGGTTCAGACTGCCAGCCCAGGTCTGTGGATTCCCTTCACTCCCTCCCAGTGCTGTTTGCTGACTATGAATTTTTGCCATTCTTTTCTTTTTTAAATGGAAATTTAAAGGGAACCAGATGCCCATTAAAATTAACTCTGACACTTCAAGTGGAACTGTACCTAAGATGACATAATGAAGTGATGTACTAAAGTTATTTCTTTGCAATGAGAACTTTAATTTTTTCTGGGCCTGGCAATATCAACTTGCCTATACAAAGTCAGTGAGAAGACCTTAACTGCCTGAGTTCACAGTCAACATTCAGGTATAGCTGTGAGAAGCTGATGAAGAGAAAAAGATCCAATGAGTGTCATTGCAGTGTAAAAAATAAAAAATCATACTTGTTTAACAACTGCAGCAAATAAGTTTTCTTTGCTATTTTTCTTCTTAGGGAAGTAAAATGTAAAATATTATAAGGGAGACAGTATAAAATGAGAATCCACTGAATGCTTGTGCTTCTGATCTGATTTTCACCCTGTGTCAGTTTGGCAACTTCTGTTGACTTTAACAGAGACATTTAATGGTAACATTTCAAGGGCATCTAAACTAATCTTGGTTTAAAACTTTCAATAGTCTATTGGGATTGTAAGTGCCTTTATAAGTCAATCACACTTAAACTACTAAAGTCTGACCCTAAAAAAAGGGATTTACTTGCCACAGTAAGAGCTGTAATACAATTATGTACATGTGACTTAGGTACATGGCTCTTGAGACTGGAAACAAGAACAATGTGTTAAGAAAAGCAGCTCCTTCACCAGGCATAGTTAATACTGGACACAGAGGTCAGCAGTGCAACGGCTGTACGGCACCTTATCCAGGCTACCAGGCTGGAGAAAACAGTCCATTGGGAAAGATCTGCTTTGAGATCTCTCTGTGGTATCCAGTTTGTTTGTTAAGGTTGCATCACAGCAAAGCAGGAATTCAGAATTCACCTGGGTAGGAGAAGCCAAGCGGAGCCTCTCTCCAGTGGAATGGTGGGACACAGTCAGAGGGAGGAGACTGGCAGATGGTTCAGTCTCAGGTGAGACTTCAGCTGCTCCCTGGCTCACCTTCAGTGACCACACAAGATGCCTGGAACAACTTCTGATATCTTAGACACTGAAACACTTTTAGGAAGAGGGAGATGTTAGCAAAACATGTTCTTGCATGAACATGTCCAGTGAATGAGTGCTTATTAAATGACCTCTTTGAAAAACTGCACATGGATCATAACAAAAAGTCAAAACTTGTAGCAAATAAAATGTGTGCGCCATTGGCCATTGGCCTTGCTTCCCCCATGGTACCTGGTCTGAGGCAGCCAAGGCAGTGCAACACCAAGTTTAGCCAGCTGATACTGAGAAGCTGGCTGTTCCCTTTGTATCCCTAAATTTCTTTTTTTTTTCCTTTTTTCTTTTGTTAATACCAGAGTTTTCATGCCACTTGCAATTTTTCTCAGATTGTTTTCTCTACAGCTGCTATAAAGATTCCTGTGGGGCTGAGGCCTTCCTACGAGCAAGTTAGCAATCCACTCACCAACATTTCCACTTATTCTTCCCTTATAATATCCTTTGCCTCACTGTCACACTGCAAGCTCTTACTTTCCATCTGTACCTCAGCAGAACCAGTGAAAGTCAAAGCATGGAACTTACATGGCTGTGACATTGCATCAGTCAGGTACACACAGATCCCTTGCAGGCTTGTGACTTGAATGAAGGGGTAATACTTGTTCTTAAATCAGCTAATCCAGTCATATTTTGGGGAAGAATTCCATACTTAAAAAGGCAGTGACCTACTTCTTCCATGGCTAGGATTTAACTGTTGACAGTATGTAGTTATGTTCTGCTCCATTCAACAAACTACATGTGTAGCGGGATGATGAATTTAAACCTGTTCCTTTTAACCATTTCCTTTTTTATTTTCTAAATATTTGCTTTCAGAATATCATTTTCTCTCAGCTGCAGCAATTCAATGAAATCCTTGTTTTCCTGCCACCTGCCCCCATTTGGCTTACCATATCTGTAGAACTGTTCCATAAATATAATCCAATAAATAAACTTTTATGCTACTTCAGATTCCACCAGCCTGCTGATATATCTTATTTTCCAGGTTGTAAGCTCTTTCTAGCAATAATTCTCATTTTCTAAGTGTAGTGGCTAGCACCGGATTTACTGATGCTCACTCCAACACTCTCTGTGATGCTGTCCCGCTGGTTCCACCACCCAGGGAACTCCTGGAGCACCCTATTGAACCTGCTCAGCCCCCACACTAGGCTTCCTCCTTGTAAGAACCAACATCACGAGGCAAGTGGGCATACATGTGCCTGATTCTGTCCTGTCATCCAGCTAGGTGACCCTAACCTGGACCAGGAAACAATGCTAATAATAACAGTACTGCAGATGTAGTCCAAGGAATGTGATCCATCTAGGTTCACTAGGCACTATTAATGAGAAGTTATTAATTTCCAGTGTAGCATCCCTCATCTTTAGTTACTTTTCCCTTCTGTTTGAGAATTCCCTGTCTCAGAAAATGGACTTTGGCATTTTGGGGGGTAATGGTGTTAAAGTAAGCACACAGATAAAAAGGGTACATAAACAATCTTTTTCCAGACCCCAGATACATTTTTTGTTTCCCTACATAATGTTTGCAATGGGTATCACTGCCTTTAAAGATAACTTCAATAGCTACTTTATGGCAAAATTTTTCAGAGAAATGTAACTATTGTTGGATGAGCATTTTAACCTTAGTCTATTATTTCTCTTAATCATGAGAAGTGGAGAAAAACAGGGCTGAAATTAAGTGCAAAAAGCTACAACATTTGAATCTGGTAATGTTGGTGTAAGACAGGAGTGAGGCCCCACTGTTAGTTACATCAAAGTAAAGCAGTGAATTTTTCATTAGCCCACAAAGTTAAATAATTCACCAGGAGGAAGGGGAACCAAGAGAACAACTTCAGCTCAGCTGAAACTCTTCAGCCTCCCCAACAAAAATCTTCCTTTCTCCTGAAATCACACCCCAGGAGAAGAACCTTATCCTCAGACTACTTGGTGTATAGGATAGAGCATGCTCTTCACTTCTGCTGAAGCCCTTTAGCTATGCATAAAATGTGTAACTCTTCAGGGGCACTGAGACTGAAACCCAGGTGGTCTGCATCCCCAGTGCTGCCTTCAGCAGCCAGCTGGAGGGTTGCCATCATGCAAATAGATGGTCCTGGGTATATTCAAGTGCTTTGGACAGAGTGGAAAGGCTGCAGGCAGCAGGTGAGAGGAAGATGCTCTGGAAAACTGCACCACCACAGTGTTGAGCCTGCTCTCCTGGGCTCCTCCTGAGGAGGATCTGAGACATCCAGAGGGGATCTGCAGGCCTCTGAGGACATTGGAAAAACAACCTCAAATCAAACAGTGAATCCAGATTAAATTGTTCGACAAATGCAGCACCAACCTGACATTAGAATAGTAAAAGCACTTATGTTTTGGAAAAAAAAACAACCCTACATGTGAAGAAAAAGAAAAAAGCTTTCACTGTAAATCTGTGGGGAAGTATCTCTGTAATATCTTGCTTCCATTTAAGCCAGCACTGGAATACCTGTCAGATCATGGAGGGCTTCATGGGAGTAAGGAAAATTAGCACAGGCTTCAATTTCACAAGACACTCAGTAGACACTCAGGCCCCATTTTAAGGAGCTTGCAAATGTGTCTCAAAGGGAAACCTTTTGCAAGCATTTGTTGGACAGCCGCTGTGATAATTGAGGCAGTGCTGACTCCTCTCATGTATCAGGCATTACACCCTTTCTCCCACTCCAAACGCAGCTATTTTACCTTACAGACTTGCAGTGAATTATTGATTTAGAGCCTTTACTAGGTCCCACAAGAGGTTAATATGATTAACTTCATTCAAAAAAATGTTGTCATAAACACTTATTAAAATTCCTGCTTTTTGTGCATGCATTTGTCTACCGGAAACTGGCAAAAATACAAAAGATGATGATGGAAATTAATTTCCCTGAAGGAATCATTAAATCTTCCTCCTCCCTTTTCTCCCCTCATTTGCACCTCCCTCTTATTCATGGGCTCCAGTACTGGAAGCTTTTAATTGTCTAGATTGTCAGTTTTTGACATCTTAATCTCCCCTGATGAGCCTGGCATCTTAGAAGCATAGCACCTGAATACTAAACACTGCACCTCTTGGATAGCCATTATGCACAAACCAGCTGCAGCTGGGCCCTAGTTTGCATCAGTGCTCCAGTTTATATGTGTTAGCCCCTCTCCTGCTCTGCATGGTGTAGATATGTAGCTCCACCAGCTTCCCTAAAGTCATTCTCTTCTCTCTGATTTGAAAGTCAGGATCATCTGTAAAATTTACCTGTAACAGAAAACCCAGGCAGCCACAAAAGCAAATATTGCTATAAATTGTGCACTGGTGTCAGTGTATTTCTGGTCAGATCAGTTTGCATCACTGTTATCAACAGAGCTTGCTGTTTTTTACCAGAACAGAAGCTGGTGTGTTGTGCTTATACAGATTATGTACTGCCCAGACCTGGCAGCCTCCTCTTCCCACTGGGAACACCTGGAGTCCAACCCATATATTTTTACTCTGGATGATACCAATCAAACCTAGATAACATAGGTGCCATATAATGAAATCTAGACTGGTTGAAATGAATCTGGGAATCCCAGGACTGGGGAGGCTGGAAACAGCATAGCTATATGTACAAAAAGAGGTGGGCAGCCTACTTTAATGAAAATGCTTGTGGGAGAAGAATGAAGAAACATCCTCAGAACAGAGAAGCAAGCAACTGCTTATATTTGGTTGACAAAATGCAGGGGTCAGTTATGAATTACCCTGCCTGTTTGACAGGTACTGTGCTCCAGCTGCGCTGCTATGAAAGTTTAGTTTTCTTTCAGGGCGGCACTTGGATAAGAGGGCCATTGTGTGAGTCCATTGCACCAGCTATCTTGAAGCAAGTCTTTTTAAACAGCTCTTGCATGGTCTTGGAGATTAGATCTGCCAGAATAGTGCCAGACAAGACACAAGGCTTTCTCTCTGCAAATTACAGAATTATAAAGAACTGAGTGGCTTTGCTGTAATTTTCCTGTATTTCCACAGATCTTTTTTTCATTAGTTACAGCATTACTATTTCCTGGAAAAGGCTGTTACCTGTTAATGTAGCTCTGAGGTGCTGGAGTAGCTGCTGGCTGTGCACTTATGTCCATTATAGAGATACCTGGAGGGTAAGGTGAGTCCTGCTGACATTACATTTTTCTTTCAAATACAATTACAGTCACAAAAGAAGTGAAGAAAGGAAAGAATATATATATATATAAAATAAGTATAATGTTAAATTGGTGGCTGTTAAAGGTGCTTTATCAAAAGTGAGAGAGATTCTGCTTGTAATAGATTCAGCCCAGGAGGATGCTGCAGCTGTACAGAGGCACCAGAAATGTTCCGTGTCTGGGTCCTCCCCATCCCAAATATACATGCATCTTCCAAACCAGGCCCTTCTGATACAGCATAAAGCTGCCATCAGCCACTTTCAGTTGCTTATGTAGATCATTTTGATGACAAGGCCACAGTTTGTGCAGCCATAAAGGCTCTGTGGTAGCAGTCCACGCCTGGTGGAAGGAGTCATTCAAGGTGACACCAAGTGTGTCTGGGGAGAAATAATTCCTAGAGTCCCTGGGAATCTGGGCAATGTTGGGCTGTACTAGTGGCTCCCTGGCAAACCAAGAAGCACAAGGCAGAAAGATAGATTAGAGCTACCTTCCTCCAGTCATTCGTAAATATACACGTGGTTGCTTGTACTTCCAGGAGCTGCAGCCCACACTGTCTCTATCTGGGGACAGTGTCTACCGCAGGGCTGATGAGTTTGCAATTCTAATGTGTTGGGTTTTTTTTTTTAAAAGGACCTCGTTTACTATGGAGCCAAGCGTGTTATTTTGGAACAGCTCATAAAGACACTGTAGGGATGGCAGTATAGACTGAAATGTTTATTTGCAGATATTTCTGATGCCACAGGGAAAAACTGCTCAGTTCACATGGTTTGAATTAGATCAGAATTGAAACAGTTTATTAATTTATTAATGACAGATCATTGACTTGCAATCTATGAACCATATATGCAGAATCAATATTGGTAAAGTAGCAGATAAACCACAAAACTAGACAGTTACAAAATGTTAATAAACACCTATAAATTTCTAAATGCCCTTCTATAGCTGATCCCAGGAAGTTCTGATCTCACACAGGTATGCATGAGAGAGGTGCAGCTGCTCTGGCTGCATGTCACCCCTGCTGCTCCTAACACCCCACAGACCTCCATGACAGTGAGTAAGCCCCCATGGGTCCACAGACACAACCTGAGGTGTGGGTCCCTCCACACTGCACCCACATAGTCACCCCTTCTGGGTGCTGTCTGCATCCCTGTCCCCTGGGGAGGCTGCCTGGGCAGGGGCTGTGGAGCTTCAAGGCCACCAAGGTTTTCACTGATGCTCTGTTCCCACCCCAAGCACTCTCTCCTCTGATACAAGTACTTTATGCTTCTTTTATACTCATTTTTAAACCAACTTCTCTGTTCCAAAACTGTCTGTGCAACTCCCTGGCTATCATTTAGTCCAGCAGTCATTTTCCTCTTCAGCATGATGACCTCCGTACAGTAATGGTGTTAGACCCATACACACATGTGTGCACACATGCATCGTTTACTGTCACAGTTCTTTCTTACCTGCTGTTGTTTTCCAGGCCATTTGTCATGGGAAACAAGGGCCATGTGAACACAATCATACCTGGCGGCATAACTTATCTTTCCCTTCTCAGCAATACAAATGTTTGAAGATTCAATGATTATGCAATAGTAAATGCTGGCAATGTGCTTTTTTCACTGTGATATCTATTGTTTTACAAATATCTTTCACCTAAAACTAAACTGAATAATTCACACATGAATAGCCTGTTTTAGCTGTGTTGCTGCCTTCTGAATTTTTTCAGTTCTATTTTTCAGAGGTATTTTGGAAATAAATAAAAGTAATTTTGTATATTTAGGGCATTTGGATTCTAAATGTTAACTTTTAAATAAATCAGTTAAAATTTTTTTGATTCTAAACAGAAAATGAGCCCAGACTTTTACCTAAATCAATCTTGCAGCTGAAAATGTTACCTCTAAACTGAATCTGAAAACTGAACAGCCTTTGGTTTCAGTAGTTGAGAGGACTTTTGCTATGATTTACAATAGTTTTCATTTTCCACTGAGACTGCATTTGTACTTGTTTGTTTTGACTCACTGATGTATATAGTTAGTATTTCAAAGCAAAGCAGCCTCTTCTGTGTTTTTCTTCCTGTCATGCCCGTTACCACTGAGGGCCAGGGACTGACAGAAGCCTTTCAGTCAGCTCCAGTTACAGTCAGACATGCTGTGTGAGACTCACCTGACCAGATGTCCAGATTTACACTGTAGACTTTCATGTCCTGGGCTTATCATCAGCAGAGAGAAGCAGGCTTTTCTATGAGTGATTTAATTCATCTTAACATGAATGTTTAAAATAAATCAGAGGAACCAAGCTCCAGTGACTCTAAACTGATCTTGGGAAGACATGCTTATGTGTGGACATTGGACATCAATGCCACAGGCTTTAAGAAGTTAGGTGAGATGACTCCAACCCACAATGACAACCCACTGCAGCTCACATAAATGAACACCATGGTGTAAGGAAGGAATGGAGGATTTAACACGTAAAAAGGAAGTCTCAGTGGCGCTCCAGAGGTGAGCAAGGTTGATTTGAACATGAGAGGAATGTAAGCAATGTTCAGAATAATCCATCCACTACTATCCCTTGATATCACATAAATAAGAGTGTAAGTCACAGAGGTCTCAGTGACTTTACCAGGATGCCGTCTTTTGTCCTAACACTAAGTTTACCTTAGATTTCTTTATCTCTGTCCTTTAGAAGATGCGTGTCTTATACCAATCACCAGTTTAAACATTTAAAGAGTCTCCACTATTTAAAATAGAGCCAGTCATTTTTGTTGCCTAAAAAGCGGTGGGGAGCTTGTAAATTGCTAGGCTCTTGTTTCATAGTCTGAGTGTACTGGAGTACAGCAAAGATGTTGTATAAATCAGAGATGAGGCTGAACACTACTTTGTAATGCATGGAAAGAAATCACATGGACTTCATTGGGAGCTTCAATTTGGAGATGGATACTTTAAATTTTTATATAGCCAGTAGTATATGTCAATTGCTAAAAGACAGGATTACATTTCATGTCCAAAACATATTGCACACAACATAAGGTAACTCTTCAAGACCTTCTTGAGAAGGGCAAAGGTAAATTCACTACTGCACTGGGGATTGGAGTCTACCTGGTACCTGTGGTCATGAACTGATGACATTTGGTAGAAACAGAGGGCAGTCCCAGCTAATCGGTGATTCTTCAGGCATTACTGCTAAACATCACATACTTAAATTTTCATGCTTCATCTGGAAGCAAGTATAACATCACTGCCAATGCATTTTGTGGGTATTGTAGACTGTTGAGGAAATTAGTATAATTTTATATATATTTATTACATATATATTAGATATATATTTAAGCATGAGAAGGGGGAGAAGTAATATAGCATAAGGTGGTTCCTTAGTGAGGTGGGTGCAAGCAAGCATGATGGCTGACACCTCATTTTAGATGCCTACTAGTTGTCTACATCAGAGCTAGCCACCTTAGCTGCCTTCATCATCAACGTAGAGAATACATCATTTAGGGCATGATTTCACCTGACCTACTTTAAACACCTTCCTCAGGGTAAGAGTGGTAGGGCCTTAGAAATGTCTGTACCTTTATCTTGTAAGTGTGTGGTCAGGTGTGGTGTGGACACCTGCATTATAAATGTAGATTTCATCAGAAGAAAGAATACCTTTGGTCAGGTGAATACCCCCTGAGAGTGTGCATTTAGGAAAAAAAAAAGATAAATCAATATAGGGAAGGGGAGATGCTACTGTAGAAATTAAGTATTCTCAGATCTTATCAATATATAAGGAGAAATGAGCAAGAATTTGGAAGCAGTCTTTCTGGCATCAAATGTGAGTAAGACAAAAAAAAATCTCCACTTCTGGTGTCAAATACTATGAGGAACTGGAGAAGGCTGAGAAAAAAATTATTCAAGAGACTGAAGAAAAGGCTTGTTAGAGTGAGATTTAAAAAAAAAAGTGCACAGTAATATGGCATATGACAAAAAAATTATCTCAAAGGAGATCAAACAGTGACTAGATTGCAATATGTAAGATCCATCCCAGGAAGAAAAGTGTTATGTATGAAAAGATTCCTTAATCTACTGGAGAGTAGCAAGTACTAGTAGCTGAAAGCTGGTATCGGAGACATTTAAATAAGAAGCCAGGTGCAAACTTTTAATTGTGAGATTAAATTACCAAAATAAATGGTGGGCCCTTTCAGACAAGCAAATCAAGCCCTTTCTGTTTGGAAGAAATAATTTAGTTAAATAGAGACTGTAGCGTTCAATTTGCAGACAAAGAGATGGGATATAACAACCTTCTCTCCAAGACAGAGCAAGCCTAGGGGCACTGCCAGGATCTGAAATGTCTGAAGCTCCTTGGAGAACAAAGTCAAATTTTATTAATTTACAAACAATTTTCAGCTTCTTTTGGGAAGCCTGAGTGAAGAAAAAAAGGTTTTGCAAGCAAAAAAAAAAAATTGCTATTTGCAAGGTAATAATTACTACAGTTCACCTACACATCTGCAAGAGAGAAAGAAGCAGGAAAATGGTGCGTATACAGACTGCAGATCATGACATTCAGCAGGAAAATGGTTCACAGCTAAAAAATTTACACTTAAATTTCAATTTTGATGGTGTATTATGCAAAGGAATATTAAAAAGACAATGATCATTTAGAAAGATTAAGATATTCATGGTAATGACGTTACAAGCTATAATTTAAGGAACAAAAAAGGCTTCAGGTTTTCTGTGTCGCATTTTTTTTAAGCCAGATTGAAATGTGAAATTAAAGGAGCCCTCATTTTTTTAGATTGTTCTGCTCTTCAGTATAAAGTTATCATTCCTTTTCTGGGGAATAAAAACACACTCTCTGTTTGTCAGCCTGCTTTCGTGGGTGCCATTCAGAACTTGTCACTGTAATAATACCTGAGTTTCTTTTTATTTGCCTTACCTTGCTATATGTAAGCCTTTCTTTGTTAGGTCCATTTGCCACTTTGTAGTATATTTGAGTCTTCAAGATGCAGGGTGAGAGACTCCTAAAACTGAAAATTGTACCTTGGCATACTCCTTCATTCTTGTGGAGGTGCAAAAATGAATGTACACAGAGAAAATGAGGTAAAGCAAAGTGAAAAAAACTGTTTAGAAGCACAGAAGCACTGTAACCAGTTTTCATTGCAAACTGCTTGTTCACCAGAGAATCCTAATTGTCAAAAGAAGGGGATACACACTAAAAGTAGGGGAAATGAGTTAGTAAGACTGTAACTCAATAACTTGTCTGTGAGTTGTGCCCAATTCCTAGGTACAAGAGTTTACTCTACCCAGCACTATTCCCAGGGGAACGGTGTGCTCCAGCCCTTTCTGTTTTTCTGCCCTCTTTTCATAGCACCACAGAATCACAGAATAATTTAGGCTGGGGGGAACCCTTGGTGGTCATCTAACCTAATACCCCACTCAAAGCAGCTCCAGTCAGATCATATTGCTCAGGGTTGTGTCCAGCTGCAGTTTGAATGTTACCAGGGATGGAAATTCAACAACTTCTCTGGACAACTTCTTTCAAAATTTAGCTACCTTTTCCTTTAAAATTTTCCCCTACATCTGGAATTTACTATGTTTCAACTTGTGTTCCTGCCCTCTTGTCCTATTCCTGTGCATCTCTGAGAAGAATCTAGCTCAGATTCTTTGCACCTTCCTAGTAGGTCAGTAAAAAGTAATAATAAGTTCCCCTGAAACAGTTTCTTTTCCAGGATGAACAGGCCTCTCTCCCTTAGCCTCTTCTCATTTGTTGGGTGCTCCAGTCTCACCATCTTGGTGGCCTCTACTGTATTTGTCCCAGTAGGCCAAAGTCTTTCTTGCACAGGGGAGCCCCAAACTGCACAAAGTTCTCCAGATGTGTTCTCACAAGTGCTGAAGAGAGGTGAAGGATCACTTGCCTCAACCTGCTAGCTAATTGTATTGTTAACACAGCCCAGTATGTGGTTAGCCTTCATCTAGCGTAGCTAGCTGGCACAGCATAGCTAGCCGGTCAAGGGAGGTTATTGTCCCACTCTACAACGCATTGGTGCAGCCCCAACCTCAGGTGTTGTGTAAAGTTTTGGGTGCCTCAATGTAAAAAGGACATCAAACTATTAGAATG